>JAIUZE010002927.1:0-36761 GCA_022085475.1 Heliosperma pusillum | reverse complement strand
ATTAAAGTGAAAAAGGCTTCAAATCTTAGTGAATCATGAATGCAATGCTTATAGAAATGAAATGAGAACCATACTTATGCGTTTTGACATGACACACATCACAAGGAGAACTACACACACCTAGCTGAGACTGGGTATAGATGTACCAGCCTAAGGAGGTTCTACCTTACAATATATGTAACTTGCCAAATGTCAAGATCAAGCGTACTCATCTATAGATTCATTCCATGCCTACTGTGTACAAGACTTCCCCATGTATGCAAAATTCAATAAATATTGAATCATTATCTTTTGAAAGCTCTAAGTTTGGGAAAATGTAACATGATAGCATAGTAAACAAGCAAGCAAGGCATGAAAAGCATTCAATTGTGTTCAAAATTTAAAAATCTTCTCTCTAAAATCTTCTCTTTCTTATTCAAAATTTGAAAAATATAACTAAAATGCAAAATGGGAAAATGCAATCCCTCCCCCAAGCTAAACATCACATTGTCCTCAATGTGAGCACAAAAACCAAATATGCAATGAGATGTTTAATGGGAAGAAAGGAAAAATGAAAGAAGAATGAAGTGTACTAGCCAGTGCGGACTCCCCCCAAGCTAGCCTTTTGGACATGACAAGGAAGGTCTTCAGAGATTCTTCAAAAACTCTTTCATCTGCAAAGAAATCTAACAAAACAACGTAAAAGGGAAAAACAAAAATAAAAATGCAAAAAGGGAAAACACGGGTTGCCTCCCGAGAAGCGCTTGTTTAACGTCTTGCTTGACGAATTTTTCATAAGAATCATCAAGTTGAGGATGGACGCTCCGTATAGACAATATCTAAACATCCGATGATAGAATTGCTGTAATAGAGTTTCAGTCTGTGTCCATTAACTTTGAATTTCTCACCATTGCTAGTCATGAGTTCCACATAGCCGTACTTGCTCACATATGTGACAGTGAATGGTCCAGACCATCGGGAACGAAGTTTTCCCGGAAAGATTTTCAGACGGGAGTTGAAAAGAAGTACTTGGTCACCGACATTAAATTCTTTCTTAATTATCCTCTTGTCGTGCCAACGCTTCGTTTTCTCCTTATAGATCCTAGAATTCTCATAAGCTTGCAAACGAAATTTCTCTAGCTCATTGAGTTGCAAGAGTCTCCTATCAACGCTAAGCTTAGTGTCTAAATTTAGTTCTTTGATAGCCCAGTAAGCTTTATACTCTAACTCGACAGGAAGATGACAGGCCTTTCCATAAACCAATCGATAAGGAGATGTTCCAATCGGGGGTTTGAAAGCTGTACGATAAGCCCACAAGGTGTCATCGAGCTTATTACTCCAATCAGTTCTAGATCTTGAGACTACTTTCTGAAGAATTGTTTTCAACTCTCTATTTGAGACTTCTACTTGACCGCTGGTCTGGGGATGGTAGGCTAATCCTCGTCTGTGATACACACCATATTTAGCAAGCAGAGTATCTAACTGCTTTTCTCCAAAGTGAGTTCCTCGATCACTAATCACGGCTCTGGGTACACCAAATTGTGGAAAGATGATCTTCTTAAATAGCCGTATCACAGCTCTAGCATCATTAGTGGGAGTGGCAATTGCTTCTACCCACTTGGAAACATAGTCAACAGCGACTAAGATGTAACGATTTCCGTTAGAAGAAGGGAATGGTCCTTGATAGTCAATACCCCAGACATCGAATATTTCAACTTCTAAGATGCCATTTTGAGGCATCTCATGTCTCTTGGATATTTGACCCATTCGTTGACAAGCGTCACAAGCCATAACAAAGTCTTTTGAATCTTTAAACATCGAGGGCCAGAAAAACCCGGATTGTAAGACTTTGGCCACGGTCTTGGACGGACCATGATGACCACCATAAGCAGATGAGTGGCATCCTTCTAAAACTCCTTTAACTTCCCACTGAGGGATACATCGTCTATAAAGACCATCAGAGCACTGTTTGAAAAGATAAGGATCATCCCAAACGAAGAATTTTGCATCATGCAAAAATCGCTTCCTTTGGTTATAAGAAAGGTCAGAAGGTAGCTGTCGACTGACGAGAAAACTGGCCATATCAGCATACCAAGGAGAAGAGTCAGCAATCGCCATTAATGAATCATCAGCAAACGAATCATTAATTGGTGTTGGCAAACCTATTTCAGTTACTCTTATCCTTGAAAGATGGTCAGCGACTACATTTTCTGCTCCTTTCTTATCCCGGATCTCTAGATCAAACTCCTGAAGGAGTAAAATCCATCGGATAAGCCGAGGTTTTGCCTCTTTCTTTGAAAGCAGATATTTCAAAGCAGCGTGGTCAGTGTAAAAAATAACTTTCGATCCTATAAGGTAAGAACGGAATTTGTCTAAGGCATAGACAATGGCAAGAAGTTCTTTTTCAGTAGTGGCATAGTTGATTTGGGCAGGATCTAACGTTTTACTAGCATAGTAAATAGCATGAAGGAACTTTTCCTTTCTTTGCCCCAAAACAACTCCAACGGCGTAATCACTCGCATCGCACATAAGCTCAAATGGAAGATTCCAATCAGGTGACTGGATTATAGGTGCGGTGATTAGAGCGCGTTTGATTTTATTGAATGCCTTAAGGCATTCCTTCGTGAATTTAAAAGGCGCATCCTTAGAAAGGAGCTCAGTCAGGGGTTTGGCTATTTTAGAAAAATCTTTAATAAACAGTCGGTAGAAACCGGCGTGGCCAAGGAAACTCCTGATTCCTTTTACATTAGCAGGTGGTGGCAGTTGCTCAATAATTTGGATCTTAGCTCGATCCACTTCAATACCTCTTTTAGAAATGATGTGTCCTAAAACTACACCTTTGTTTACCATGAAGTGACACTTTTCCCAGTTGAGAACAAGGTCGACTTCTTCACAGCGTTTTAGCACTTTAGACAGATTTGTCAAACAGCTATCAAAGGAAATGCCATAGACGCTAAAGTCGTCCCTAAATACTTCCATGATAGTCTCAACAAAATCGGAAAAGATACTAGTCATGCAACGCTGGAAAGTTGCAGGCGCATTGCACAAGCCAAATGGCATTCGGCGATAAGCAAAAGTGCCATAGGGACAGGTGAAGGTGGTTTTCTCTTGGTCCTCAGGGTGGATAGGAATTTGGAAAAATCCTGAGTAACCATCTAAATAACAGAAATATTTGTGGCAAGCTAACCTGTCTAACATTTGATCAATGAAGGGCAGAGGATAGTGATCTTTTCGAGTTGATTGATTCAACTTCCTGTAGTCAATGCACATACGCCATCCCGTCACAATCCTTGTGGGGATGAGCTCATTCTTCTCATTCTTGACTACTGTTGTTCCTCCTTTCTTGGGAACAACTTGGACAGGGCTAACCCATTTTGAGTCAGAAATTGCATAGATTATGCAAGCATCTAGCAATTTCGGAACTTCAGCTTTAACTACTTCTTGCATGTTTGGGTTAAGACGGCGTTGACCTTGAACACAAGGTCTTTGGCCTTCTTCTAGGTTAATTCTATGCATGCAAAAATCGGGGCTTATGCCTGTGAGGTCTTCAAGTTTATAGCCTATTGCCTTTTTATGTTCCCTCAAAACAGTCAATAGTAAGTCTAATTGATTTTCATCTAAGAGAGCACTCACTATGACCGGGAAATATTCAGACTCATCTAAAAAAGCATATTTTAGATTTGAGGGAAGAGGTTTAAGTTCAGGTTTATGCACTTCTGCCTTGGCAGGAGTATCAATTAAGCTTATGAACTTCTCAACTTCTTCAGACGGTATCTCTTTACCAGTCAAGTCCCTTTCCAGCTCACTGATCTCAAAATTGTCATTCTCAGAGATATCCTCTAACAATAAAATTGCTTCTTAAGGATCCTCAATTATTGATGGATACAAAGATTCATCAACGATTGAGTCGACAATGTCAAGAAAACAGCAAGGCTCTTCAAGCATAGGGCTCTTCATTGCACTGTTTAAGTTGTAGGTGACTTTATCATCACCTACTTCCAATGTCAATTTTCCATTCTTGACATCGATTACTGCTCCCGCAGTGTGTAGAAATGGCCTTCCTAGAATGATAGGGATTTGCGAATCTTCGGCCATATCCAACACTATAAAATCGACTGGAATAAAAAACTTCCCTACTCTAACAGGTACATCTTCTAAAACTCCCATAGGTTGTTTTAGAGAACGATCTGCCATTTGCAGGGTGATACTTGTGCATTTCAAAATTCCCATATTCAATTTTTCGCAAATGGAATAGGGCATAACGCTTACACTAGCACCTAGATCGCATAAAGCTTTATCAATCGTGTAGGTGCCTATAGTGCAAGGTATAGAGAAACTACCAGGATCCTTTAACTTAGGAGGGGACTTATTTTGCAATAACGCACTACATTCGGCGGTGAATGCGATGATTTCAACATCATCCAGAGTCCTTTTCTTTGTTAAGATATCCTTCATAAATTTCGTGTAAGAAGGGATTTGAGTGATTAATTCAGTGAAGGGAACCGTTACTTGGAGGTTTTTGACAACTTCCATGAATTTACCGAATTGGGTTTCCTTATGATTTCTCCTCAAACGCTGGGGAAATAGAACTTGATTTTTGATGGGTTCCTTTTCAAGTTCACCCTTCTTTTCAGATTTGTCTTCCGCTTCCTTAGCGGTGGATGGTTGGGTTCCTTTTTGGCTTTCTACATGTGAAGGCTCAACTGTTGGTTCTTTGTGTTGCTGAGGTTCCGTATAAGTGGTACCACTTCTAAGGGTGATAGCATTTGCGGTGTCCCTCGGTTGTTCACCATGAGGTGGGAGTTGGCCTTGTTTTCTTTGGGTAATAGAGGTAGCCAATTGGGCCATTTGAGTTTCAAGCATCTTGATGGCAGCATCTTTAGCTTGATCACTCTTTTGAAATTGAGCAAACATTGAATCCTGTTTTTGAACAACTTGTAGAAGCATAGATTCAATTTTGCTCAAACTTGAGTCATTTGGTTGGCCTTGAATTTGAGGTGGTTGGTGTTGAGGTTGATTTTGGTAAGGTTGGTTGAAGTTAGGTTGGAATGAAGGTCTCTGGTTTTGAAAACCAGGTGGATTGTAAGGCTTTTGTTGGTGTGGTATGAATGGTTGTTGAGTTTGTTGGTGGGGATTTTGAACGTTGGTACTTTTGTAGGACAAAAACGGGTGATTTTTTGTGTTTTCGTTATAGAAGTTTGAGAAAGCGTTGCCTTGCCTATATCCTTGATAGGCATTGACTTGCTCTATTGAACTTCTACAATCTTGAAAACTATGCCCTCCAATCCCACATGTCTCACATACCACTACGTGGTTAGTGACGTTAATATGTTCCTTGGATTGGGGGGAGCTTCCTACTTGTTGCTGCAGAAGGGCTAATTGGGCTTCCAAGAGTGCCACTTTACTCGAATCATCCTGCTTAGTTTTGAGCGGTATAGCACGCGAGTTGCTATACTGAGAATCGTGAATTGCCATTGACTCGATAGTTGCACTAGCTATCTCAACATCGATTTGATCGAAACGACCATTGTTAGCGGAGTCGAGGATACGATGCGATTCGCCACAACAACCGTTGTATAATGTGATAGCCAGGAACCATGAATCAAGGCCATGATGAGGATATTCTCTCTGTAATTCTTTATATCTTTCCCATGCCTCATAAAGGCTTTCGTCGCCTCTCTGACGGAACCCAGTAATTTGACTTCGTAAAAGCGCGGTTCGTTCTGGTGGGAAATACTTTTGATAGAAAGCAAGAGCTAGACCATCCCAATCAACTATTCCTAGGGCAACTCGGTCAAGACTATTGATCCAGAGTTTTGCCTTTCCTCTTAAAGAAAAGGGAAAGAGCATTTCCTTAATCTGTTCTTGGGATACTCCAGTTTGTCTAATTGTGGAGCAATAGTCACAGAAGTTTTGGATATGAAGGTTGGGATCTTCTGTGGCATTGCCACCAAATTGATTTCTTTCTATTAAATTGATGAAAGCAGGTTTGATTTCGAAGTTTTGAGCTGTAATTTGAGGTGTAGCGATACCCTTTGGAAGTGTATCTGCGGTGGGTTTAGAATGGTCGGAAAGTCGAACCATTTTTTGTTGCGAAGATGAAGATGGAATGTTGGTTGAAAGTTGATTGAATTTTTGAAATGGAGAGGAAAATGGATCTTCTTCTCCTTCAAGATTAGGTAAGATATCCGAGTATTTCTCACGAATACGATATAAACTTGAAATGTCGGAAGCTTTGGAAATTTCGTTAAATAGCTTTAATCTCCTACGCAGAGTTCTTTCTAGTTCGGGGTCCAAAGGAATAGGGGTCCCTAGTCTAGAAGATCTGGGCATAAGATAGAAAAGCTAAGATGAAAAATCAAGAGAGGTCTAAAGGAATTTTGAGTTCCTAAAGACTAGATAAAACTAATCGTGATAGAAATCACAATAAAAAGGAAAACTAAACCGTGCTCCCCGGCAACGGCGCCAAAATTTGATCAGGCCTGTCGCAAGCCCGAAACAAAGATAAATTACCCAGACTAGGCTAATAACAAATTAATGTAATTAGGGAAGTAGGGGTCGATCCTCAGGGAGATGGTGTTTCCTATGGATTGTGAATCGTCTCACAATTGAGTTTTATCTAATGATTTTCTGGGTTTTGGATTTGGTGATGTCTAAACTAATAAAGAACATAAATAAAAACAAAACAAACTGAAATGGAAACGATAAAGCAGATAATAAATTAACAATAATGAGAAGCATCTAGGGAAATAGGTTCACACATGTAGATTGACATATTAATGAAATTGGATTTAGGATAAGCAAATAATTCATTGAGCGTTCGTAAGAATGGTGTGTTCATTACAATCATAGATCAGATGGTCTAGCAGGCTTTTAGTGCGATTTACTAGGTCTTAATCCACTATGTCACGCTTTGTCTATTCAATTCCTGTATATCTACCTTGGAAAAGAATTCCATACTAGTCAATGATTGTGATCAAGAATCGTCAACTATCGTTTAAAGTCCAAACATGCATAGACACAATGTTTTAAAAGCACAATTTCCTTTATCTAATTATCATATTTTAATCAATCTAACATGGCTACCCTACACCCTAGAAAGGTGACTACTCACTCATGATTATGTTGATATTAACAATGAAAGTTAAGGTAGACATATTTAGTTGAATTTGACAATAATTTAGACTCTCTATGTGGCGATAGTAACGACACTATATGACAATCCAAGAAATGAAACTATGATTATAACAACGTAAAAACGAATCTAAATGATACGAATGGAAAATAACAAAAAAATGGAAAGCAATAAAGAATGATAAACAAAGGATAAATTAGGAATACCTAGGTGATGATCAACGATGAAAGTGATAATAATAACAGAAATCCCTCGCATAGAAATATCGTATCTTGAATTACAACTCTTGAACCCAACAAAGTAGATACAGAAGGTTGAAATTCTATTTGAACTAAGCTAATGTTTTGATATGAAATAGACGAAAGTAAACTAGAACAAAAGACAAAAATAGAAGAGAATCTAAACTAAAAAGACTAAAGCTAAAAAGGAATATAAGACAAGATTGTGTAAGAAAGTGTATGATGGATTATTTCATGGATATATGGATGGATGATATGAGGGGCTTGGCACATCTATTTATAGTATTAGGGTTTCGTGGAGAAGAGGTCGGGTAATAAATACATAGGGCAAATTTAGGAAGAAGGAGCCGCAATGCACTAAGCAGCAGGAATACCCGATCGGGTACACCACTTACCCGATCGGGTAAGTCGTCTTCTGGAAGCTCTTGACTAACTCTTCAACTTCCTTCGCTTTGACTTGACTTACAACATCCCCCTTGACTCTACAATCGGGTTTGTTGCTTGGATATGATGTAAAGCGATGAATTTTCCCGTCTAATTGATTGGTCTTCCGACAACTACAAAATCGTCTTTGCTTCTTCTCTCCCTTAAGTTAGTGAACCTTCTCGAAATGCCTTACACACGGTCAAGCTTGCATCTTCAAATCGTCGGGTTCTAGGCAAATGCTCGGAAATATAGAAAAAGGGCGTAGAAACGTCACTTTCCCTACAAAACAAGTTAGAACACAGAAATTCGCCTAGAAGACGATATTAGCTCATAAAATGGCTTAACAAAGCACAAATGACAAACAAAACCGAGCTAAAGTGGGGGTTAAAATCATACAAATATTCACTTATCAATTTTCGAGCAAAAATAAAAAAATAATGGAAAAAGTTAAGTATGATGTTATACCTTCCCGATTCCACAAAAATTTAGCTCCTTGATGATTAGAATAATCAAGGAATCCTTCAAAACCCTTTTAAAACCCACTAAAGCTTCTTAAATTCGAATTTGAGAAAGAGTTTTCTAGGTTTTCTAAAGGCAATTGTTTTGAGATTTTGAGTGATTTAGGTTGATTTTGAGGTGTTTGAAGGTAGAATGAAGGTTAGGATGAAGAATTTGATTGATTTTGATGAAGGTTTGTGAAGATTTGGGGGAGAAAGGTGAAGTTTTGAAGGATTGGGGTTGTTTTAGGGGTTTTTGGTTCGTGAAAATTGAAGTTGTAATTTTGAAGAACTCGTGCAATTGAGGAATAAAGGGGCTGAAATAAGAACACGACGCTGGCAGCGTCCTTCACTGCCGGATTTCCTTCAAGCTTTGCACTTAGCCAAATTTTGGCTAAGTCTTCCAAACACCACTACACTTAGATTTTCACTCCAATGACCCATAATAACCTTCAATATCAAAATTTCACCGAGTCCCGCACTTTTTACCCGTGGCACGCATCCTGAGGCGGCCAAAAACTTGCAAAAACTTCACAAAACCGTTAGTAACTTCAAAAAAATTTGATTGATGCAGATTCTAACTACTTAAAAACAACTCAAATACTAAAAATTTACAATGAAACTTAAATGGAATATTCACAAGAATAGAATATGTACACGGTTTGCCGATTATTTAGAGTCGATGGCTCTTTTTAGTAGCTCCAAGCTTTTCAACCTTCATACTCGGGGTCTTCGAGTAAGACCTCTTCTTCCCCCTCTCGGGCACATCCTTTGAAATAATGCTTGAGGCGGTGGCCATTCACCTTGAGTAGCTTTCCGTCCCCGGGCCCTTCCACCTCAATTGCTCCATGAGTAAACACCTTCTTGACGGTGTAAGGTCCAAACCATCTTGACCTCAACTTACTCGGGAAGAGTTTAAACCGATTTTGGAACACAAGAACTTGATCGCCTTCTTTGAAAACCCGACGGTTTATCATCCCGTCGTGCCATTTCCTTGTTTTCTCCTTGTAGATGGAGGAGTTCTCATACGCATCATGGCGAATTTCCTAAAGTTCTTGCAATTGTAGCTTTCGGTGCATACCGCTCTCATCATGGTGTGGTTGAATGATTTGATAGCCCAATAGGCTTTGTGCTCAACCTCCACGGGGAGGTGGCAAGCCTTGCCGTAGATGAGACGGAACGGGGACATGCCGATGGGGGTCGTAAAAGCGGTTCTATAGCCCACAAAGCATCGACTAGCCTCTTGCTCCAATCCTTCCTATCCGGATTCACCGTCTTTTCAAGGATCCCTTTAATCTCACGGTTGGAGAGCTCGGCTTGGCCGTTTGTTTGTGGGTGATAGGCCGTTGAAATCTTATGGTTCACCCTATACCTTTTGAGGAGGCTTCCAATCACCTTATTGCAGAAGTGGGTACCTCTATCACTTATTATAGCCCTTGGAAAACCAAAACGGGAGAATATGTTCTCTTGGAGGAAGGTTGCCACCACCCTTGCATCATCGGTGCGGGTGGGAATTGCATCAACTCATTTTGACACATAATCTACCGCCAAAAGGATGTATAAATACCCACAGGAGTTAGGAAAGGGGCCCATAAAGTCGATTCCCCATACATCAAAGACTTCACAATAGAGGAGGGTTTGTTGTGGCATCTCGTTCCTTTTTGTCAAGTTCCCCACTCTTTGGCATCGGTCACAAGTCTTCACAAATTTATGAGCATCCTTGTAGAGGCTTGGCCAAAAGAAACCGCATTCAAGCACTTTCCTTGCGGTTCTTTGTGGCCAAAGGTGTCCTCCACATGCATAGTCATGACAATGATGTAGGATGGATGGAATCTCACTCTCGGGCACGCATCTTCTTACAATTTGATCTTGGCAAAATTTCCACAAGTATGGGTCATCCCATATATAGTACTTTGCATCGGACTTTAATTTGCTCCTTTGATGAGAAGAGAAATGCCTTGGAAACTGCTTTGTCACCAAATAGTTGACCATGGTAGCATACCATGGCTCCTCCACTTGGATGGCATATAGGGACTCATGAGGGAGACCTCTTTCAACCTCATCAAGAGGGCATGATGGTCTACCTTCAAGGTTTAGCCGGCTTAGAAGATCCGCCACCACATTCTTCACTCATTTCTTGTCTTTTATCTCTACATGGAATTCACTTAGGAGAAGGATCCACCTCTACAATCTGTGTTTTGCATCCTTCTTTGCCATAAGATATCTAATGGCGGCATGATCGGTGTAGATGATCACCTTTGTGCCCAAGAGATAGGATCAAAATTTTTCTAGGGCATATATCACACCAAGGAACTCCTTCTCCGTTGTAGAGTAGTTCTTTTGAGCGTCATTCAAGAGTGTAGATGCATATTGAATCACATGGGGTCCCTTGTCACTCTTTTGACCCAAAACCACTCCCAATGCGTAGTCACTTGCATCGGTCATGATTTCAAATGGAAGGTCCCATTGCGGTGCTTGAATAATTGGTGCGGTGACCAATCTCTCCTTCAAATCATCAAAAGCTTTCCTACAAGAGGCATCAAAGACAAACTCCGCTTCTTTGTGCAAAAGCTTACATAGGGGGTTAGCAATCTTTAAAAAATCTTTAATAAATCTCCGGTAGAAACCGGCATGTCCGAGAAAAGACCTAATGTCTCGGGTGTTAGATGGATAAGGTAAGGTTTTGATAATGTCAACCTTAGCCTTATCCACCTCAACCCCCCTTTCCGACACTACATGTCCTAGAACGATGCCACTAGTCACCATGAAATGACATTTTTCGGAGTTCAAGATGAGATGGGACTCTTGGCATCGCTATAAGACAAGAGAAAGGTATTTTAGACATGCATCATAGGAGTCCCCATGGACGGTGAAATTGTCCATGAATACTTCTATGATATTTTCTACATAGTTGGAGAATATACTCAACATGCATCGTTGGAAGGTTCCCGGTGCATTACATAAACCAAATGGCATTCGGCGATAAGCAAATGTACCGAACGGACATGTGAATGTGTTCTTGACTTGGTCCCCGGGTGCGATTGGGATTTGAAAATATCCTGAGTACCCGTCAAGGAAACAATAGAAAGCTTTTCCCGCTAGTCTTTCTAACATTTGATCAATAAATGGTAGCGGGAAATGGTCTTTCAAAGTAACCGCATTCAAGTGGCGGTAGTCAATACACACCCTCCAACCGGTTTGTGGACGGGTGGAGACCAAGTCTCCTTGTGCGTTCTTGACTACCGTCACTCCTCCCTTTTTGGGCACGACTTGAGTTAGGCTAACCCAACGGGAGTCGGAAATAGGGAAGATGATGCCCATTTGTAAAAGTTCAATTACCTCCTCTTGCACTACCTCCGCCATTGGTGGATTGAGCCTCCTTTGGGGTTGTCGGACCGGTTTGGCATCCACTTCAAGTCTTATCTTGTGCATGCAAGTCACCGGGCTTATTCCCTTGAGGTCCGCTATGCTCCACCCAAATGTATCTCTATGTTTGTGAAACAATGCTACCAGTTCGCCCTCTTGGTCCTCGTTGAGTGAGCTTGAGATGATAAGAGGTAGGGTGTGGTTGTCCTCTAAGAAGATATACTTTAAATGACTTGGAAGGGTCTTCAACTCGACCTTCGGGGGCTTCACAATTGAAGGAAGGGGCTTGTGGAGGGGTAGGCTCAAAGCAAAGAGCTCGGATAAGTTTGCCAGATCAGGACGCTGGGGGACGCTACCAGCGTTGTGTGGCGCTGCCAGCGTTTTCCACTGTCGTGCCCTGTTTTCAGCATCTCGATGATGTTGAGTTCTTCATAAGTGTCTAGTGGCTCGTCTCTCTCCAAGTCCTTGAGATGTTCCTGCACATCAACCGACAACAACAAACGCAAACCCTCTTCTTCCACATTGTTAGTTAGGGCCACCTCAAGTGGGTCCTTATCACATAATTTGTACATTTGATGCACCAAAGGCTCGAAAATATCTAAGAAGAAACAAGATTGAACATCACTAGGGTGCCTCATAGAGTCATAGATATTATAAGTCAATCTCTTTCCCTCGAACTCCATTGTCAAACATCCGTTTGACACATCAATCTTGGTCTTAGAGGTTTTCATGAATGGCCTACCAAGGAGAAGGGGAGTGGCACTTGAACAAGACTCCATATCTAAAACATAGAAGTCCGCCGGGAAGACAAGGTTATCTACCTCTACTAGCACATCCTCTATCAAGCCTTTGGGATAGACACTAGACCTATCGGCTAATTGAATAACCACCCCGGTCTTAGAAAAAGGTCCTAAGCCTAGGGTCTCATAGATGGATAGGGGCATGAAGTTAATAGAGGCTCCAAGGTCTAACATGGCACGTTTGAAACTTTGTCCTCCGATGGTGCAAGGGATGGTGAACATGCCCGGGTCTCCACATTTCTTTGGTAATTTTTTGCTTGAAAATTGCCGAAACATGTTCACTCACCCTAACCCTATGGGTTCCTTTCTTAGGATTTCTCTTAGGTGTTCTTTCAAGAACTTTGCATACCTAGGGACACTATTCAACAAATTAAGAAGAGTAATGTTTACCTCACACTTCCGGAAAGTTTCATACAAGTCGTTCTCCTTATCATACTCCCTTGTGCTTATCAAAGCACTAGGAAATGGGACTTCCGGTATGTATTCCTCTACTTCATTATCATCAATAATGTCTTTACCCATCTTCGAAGTGTCTCCCTTGGGGTCCTTGCTCGTGGATGTCCTTTTCCCATTCTTTGATAGCTCTTCATGACCAACTACTAACTCTCCTTGGTCTTCAATTTCCAAGGTCTCCATCTCAAGGTTCTTCATCTTTCCTTGCCTTTTCCAAGGGGGTGTACCTCCAACTTCTTGCCTCCCCTCAAGGTCATGTCACTAGAATTCTCCCTAGGTGGTGGGATGGTTTGAGATGGAAATCTTGTGGAGCTTGAGGCTTGGGATTTTGACATATTGGAGGCCATTTGGGATAGTTGGGTTTCCAAGTTGCTTACCCTAAGGTTGTTTGCCTCCCTATCCTTCCTTGCCTCTTCTCTATCTCTCCTTGCCTCCTGTTGATTTCTCCTTGCCTCCTCTCTATCTTTCTCTTGATTGGGAAGGAGTGTTTGCAAGATATCACTCAAGTTCCCTTGAGAAGAAGAATTTCCTTGAATGAGGCCTTGGTTCGATTGTCTTTGAGCATTGTTTTGAGATTGAGAGTTACTTGGGAAATTTGAATTGTTGGGTCTTTGATTGTTGTAATTTCTTTGGGGGTTTTGTTGGAAATTGGAGTTCCGATTTTGGGTGGGAGTTTGGGCTCTCAAATGATTGAGTTGATCGTTTTCAAAGCTTTTCGACTTGTCCCCTCCCCATCCCAAAAGATCGCGGTTCCCCACTTGGTTGTACATTCCTCCTCCACTTGGGTTTCTTGAATTGTAATTCCCATACCCCATAGCATTAACACTTTCTATAGTTGCTCCTTGTTCAATCATGATGTAGCATGTATTGGTGGCATGGTCACTGACAACGTCAAATATTGTCGTGTCTAGTAGTATTTTTTAGAGTCTTTCGCTCTACTTTTTACGGGTCATTAGTTTTATTTTATGTTAATTTTAGTTTTTGTAATAATGATAGTATTTAGTACTTTAACTCAATTTTGAGAGTTAAATTCCGTAAAGTCAATAAAAGTCAAACCCGAGACCCAAAACCCGGAAATTTTGAATGGGCTAGCAATGAATCATCAAGGTATGAAGACCAAGCCCAATGGGTCAATGGAAGTCAAGGCGGGGTCAATATCCATGGGGTCAACGAAAGTCAAGAAGGAAAACAAGGCAAAAATTCGGCAGTGCTCGACGCAGCCTGCGTCGTAGGACGCAGCCTGCGTCATCTCTCAGCACGGGTTTTTCTCATTTTCTCGTCTTGTCTTTTGGAAGCCCACCTTTCAAGGCCCCTAGGTTTGCGGACCAAGGGTATAAAAGAAGAAATCTGAAGAAAGAGAAGGGCATCAAGCATTCAACATACAACATTATTTTCCTTAGCATTTTTCTCTACTTTGTTCTTCAAGTTTGGCTTTTGTAATGGGTTTTTGCTTAGAAATGGGTTGTAATATGAAGACTATGGGTAGCTAATCTTCTTTTGCTTAGTGTAATTTGAACAAGTTCTTCCCTTTTAGCATTGTAAGACCTTTTTAATCCTTCCTTCTCTATTTAATTCCATTTTCCTTGTTTGAATTTCATTGTTGAATGAATTGTTGTTAAGACTAACCATCTTAGTAATTGTTTGTTTGATTAAATTGCTTTGTCTTGATGAATTTGGTTGATTTGTCTTGATATTTGTTGAAGCAACTTGAAAGTTTGTAACTTTGGTTTAAAAGTTGGAACCTTTTTAGTGGAATTTGGATTATTGTGTATTTAGGACATGGTTTAATGTTTTATTACATGATTCTAGCATGCTTCTTTGGTTTTGTGCTTAAAGCTTGCATCTTTATTTATGCTTATGTTTTAATAAGTATGGGTTTAGTTGTATTGAGTCATTTATGGATGGTTTAATTCATTGGTGGCTAGTTTTTAGAAGTTTGTAGTAGATAATTAGAGAAAGGAAGGAAAGGAGGGACCTTTACTTTGTTAATTGTGGGGGAACTTGGGATAATTGCACTAAGTTATTTATCCATATTTGAATCTTTGAGTATTTAGTTGTTGTTAGTAATTTTTAGACTTGATTATCAATTCTCATGAAAAACTTTCTCCATTTGTGTTTTTCCTACATGTTTCCCATTGTGAATATCATAGTTTGTAAGTAATTCAAGTTTTTTGTTTCAATTAGTGTTTTAATTTGTGGTTAGATTAATTAATTTGTTAAATCGGTTTTTAGCAAGAGTCTAGATTAGATTTTTAGCAATCATCGCCTTCCCTTGGGTTCGATCCTTGTCTTACCCTTACTGCCCTTTTACTTAGGTTGGTTTGCGTCTAGATTTGGCTTTATAAATTGTTATTTGATTTAGCTAATTTGCGGATTTAACGACACCGTAAAAAAATAAGCACGTCAAATTTGGCGCCGTTGCCGGGGAAGGCAACAAAGCTAAAGCTAGTCTAAACTTTTGGCTTAAATTTTTATGTTCCTTCTTGTAAATATTAGGAGTCAATTACTTGTTGTAGATTGTTTAACTTGTTTGATGAAATGGCAAACTTAAATTTTTTCCAATTTGAGAATGAACCATTTTGTGCATATTTTGATCGATTGGGGGACTATGCCTCAAATTGTCACTCCTCTTATCAAACTTGGGAGCTTTGTCATGTATTGTTTAATGGGTTGAATGAAGAAACCATGTTTCATGTTCATCGTTTGAGTGATGCAAAGTTTAAGTATGAGTTTGATTATGAAGAGAAGTGGGATGTTTTCCTTTACTTGGCTAAAGAGACATTTATATGGGAGTTGGAAAATTCTTGTCAACCCCAATTCAACCAAAGTGAGGAAATGCTTACCAATGACACATCTTCAATGAGCATCAATGACATATTGCAAGATATTATCAAAGGGGCACAAGACTTTGAGAAAGCTAATCAAATTGAAAGGGTAGCTAATCAAATTGAAAGGGTAGCTAATCAAATTGAAAGGGCTATAGCTAAAGAGCATCAAGAGCTATACAATGTGAGGTTGGAAAACCTTGAAATTCAAGTAAACCAATTCCTTAAGGATATCGAAGAAAGTAGTATCGAACAAGATGAGATGAACACTTTAGATGATTCTTATGTTGTTAATGGTTTCATTAGTGATGAGTATGACTTTAAGGTTGAAGACCCTCCTTCCTCTAAGCATGAAATGAGTCACAATTATAAAAAGTGTGTTGTTGATGAATATGATTTTTGGGATGATGAAGATGATGTTTGTGACTTGAAATCCTCTTGGGCATTACCATCCATTGAGACCCCTATTCATATTCCGAGTTCCGGAGTGGATGCCTCACACCTTGATAAAATCTCCTTAGTTCGTAGTAATTCTTGCCCAAATTTTACTTTTACGGGATTAACGAGTGAGGTGTTTGAGAAGAATGAACAAGAAGACATGAGTTGGGGGGAGGTTGAGATTGAAAAGGAGGAGGTAAAAGCTCTTGATGATGTTGTTTGTGACCTTCCTAAGACTATAAAACTTGCTAGTGTGGAGGTTAAGGAGGTTGCGAAAATGAATATGGAAAATGAGTTTGTAGAGGTGTACCCCCACAAGGAGGAACCGCCTCAAATTTGCTTTGAAATGTCATCAAATGTATTCCACAAAGAAGCTCATGAGTCCTCTCATTATTACTTGATTTTTGCCAAATCCAGCTTCTCTTTCAAGGAGCCTTACCGCGACATAGAATCATTTAGTCTTGACTACACTTGCCATATTATTCCAACCTACTACCTCCACTTCTCATCTTTATGGGCTAATGTGTTTGATAAGTTACTAAGGGCGTTGAGTTGTTCCGCTCTTGAGTCTTGAAGAAGAATGATCTTGAAAAGGCGTCGAGCAAACGAAAAAAAAAAAAACAAAAACCAAAAGCGCTTTACGGGAGGCAACCCGTACTTTTTGTACATCTCCTCCTACAATGAGGACATTGTGTATTCTTAGTGTGTGGGAGAATATTGTACATAGTTGTTTTGTTTTGATGCCTTGTATTGTGTTTGTTTTTATTTTGAAAAAAAAAAAAAAAAAAAAATTGAAAATCCCGGCTAGGTGAAAACCCACAAGGGTGGGCACCTAGGCAAGATTGGGAAGGTGGCCGAGGACGGAATGAAAACCCAAAAGGGCATTCCGGGCAAAATGAAGAATCGAGTTGCGAGCCACCAATGAGAGGAAAGGAAAAGCTAAGGTGAAAACCCGAAAGGGCACCTTAGGCAAAATGAGGGATTTTCAAGAAAAAAATGAAAAAATGAAAAAAAAAACATTGAGCATAATTCTTCCTATGATGAGAATTTTTGGAGGAATAAGAAAGGAGTGATAAGGAGGAAACTTGGGAGGAGGCTAGCTTAGGATCCCATTTTTTTTTTTTTTAGTCACAAAACTTTGTTTCAAATTGGTGGATTTGTTTTGGTGGTCGCTTGGTTGTGCAAATTGTGAAGTTTGGGGCCAACCAAGTAACCATGATTTGCATTAGTGGAGTAATAAGGGGGTGATATAAGGAGTGGATTTGTATGGAGGTTGTTGAGAAAGACCATCTCGCTATGCCTTGGGATAAGGCAAATATGGTCATACTACTTTAATTGGAGCTATAAGGAGGGAGGAGTTGATTTGAGTCGGAGTAGGTGGCATGTCGTGTCTTTAGTCTTGAGGGATGATATAAGGAGGGGGAGTGAGAGAAGAGTGTCACAAGAATTGAGTCTTTTTATTTTGTTTTTGTCATTGGTGGATTGTTTAAGAGGGAGTATAAGAAGGGTGTAGTGAGGGAAGAGAGGTCAATACCTACACACACACTTTGTTGGGATCGTGTCTTTTGTGCTAATCTCGAGTTTACTCGGGACGAGTAAAAGTCCAAGTGTGGGGGTGTTTGACAACGTCAAATATTGTCGTGTCTAGTAGTATTTTTTAGAGTCTTTCGCTCTACTTTTTACGGGTCATTAGTTTTATTTTATGTTAATTTTAGTTTTTGTAATAATGATAGTATTTAGTACTTTAAGTCAATTTTGAGAGTTAAATTCCGTAAAGTCAATAAAAGTCAAACCCGAGACCCAAAACCCGGAAATTTTGAATGGGCAAGCAATGAATCATCAAGGTATGAAGACCAAGCCCAATGGGTCAATGGAAGTCAAGGCGGGGTCAATATCCATGGGGTCAAACTTGACGATGCTTTTTTTTTTACGGTGTCGTTAAATCCGCAAATTAGCTAAATCAAATAACAATTTATAAAGCCAAATCTAGACTCAAACCAACCTAAGTAAAAGGGTAGTAAGGGTAAGACAAGGATCGAACCCAAGGGAAGGCGATGAATGCTAAAAATCTAATCTAGACTCTTGCTAAAAACCGATTAAACAAATTAATTAATCTAACCACAAATTAAAACACTAATTGAAACAAAGACTTAAATTACTTACAAACTATGATATTCACAATGGTAAACATGTAGATAACAAATAGGAAGAGAGTTTTTCATGAGAAAAGATTATCAAGCCTAAAAATCACCAACACTAACTAAATACTCAAAGATTTAAATATGGAGAAGTAACTTAGTGCAATTATCCCAAGTTCCCCCACAATTAACAAAGTAAAGACCTTTCTTTCCTTCCTTTCTTTAATTATCTATTACAAACTTCTAAAAACTAGCCACCAATGAATTAAACCATCCATAAATGACTCAATACAACTAAACCCATACTTAGTAAAACATAAGCATAAATAAAGATGCAAGCTTTAAGCACAAAACCAAAGAAGCATGCTAGAATCATGTAATAAAACATTAAACCATGTCATAAATACACAATAATCCAAATTCCACTCAAAAGATTCCAACTTTTAAACCAAAGTTACTATCTTTCAAGTTGCTTCAACAAATATCAAGACAAATCAACCAAATTCATCAAGGCAAAGCAATTTAATCAAACAAACAATTACTAAGATGGTTAGTCTTAACAACAATCCATTCAACAATGAAATTCAAATATAGGAAAATGGAATAAAATAGAGAAGAAAGGATTTAAAGGTCTTACAATGCTAAAAGGGAAGAACTTGTTCAAATTACACTAAGCAAAGAAAATTAGCTAACCATAGTCTTCATAATACAACCAATTTCTAAGTAAAAACCAATTACAAGAGCCAAACTTGAAGAACAAAGTAGAGAGAATTCTAAGGAAAATATAATGTTGTATGTTGAATGCTTGATGCCCTTGTCTCTCTTCATAAATCTTCTTTTATACCCTTGGTCCGCAAACCTAGGGGCCTTGAAAGGTGGGCTTCCAAAAGACAAGACTAGAAAATGAGAAAAACCCGTGCTGAGAGATGACGCAGGCTGCGTCCTACGACGCAGGCTGCGTCGTGCTGACGCAGGCTGCGTCCTACGACGCAGGCTGCGTCGAGCACTGCCCAACTTTTGCCTTGTTTTCCTTCTTGACTTTCGTTGACCCCATGGATATTGACCCCGCCTTGACTTCCATTGACCTAATGGGCTTGGTCTTCATACCTTGATGATTCATTGCTAGCCCATTCAAAATTTCCGGGTTTTGGGTCTCGGGTTTTCGGGTTTGACTTTTATTGACTTTACGGAATTTAACTCTCAAAATTGACTTAAAGTACTAAATACTATCATTATTACAAAAACTAAAATTAACATAAAATAAAACTAATGACCCGTAAAAAGTAGAGCGAAAGACTCTAAAAAATACTACTAGACACGACAATATGTGACGTTGTCAAACACCCCCACACTTGGACTTTTACTCGTCCCGAGTAAACTCGAGATTAGCACAAATGACACGAGCCCAACAAAGTGTGTGTGGAAGTATTGACCTCTCTTCCCTCACTACACCCTTCTTATACTCCCTCTTAAACAATCCACCAATGACAAAAACAAAACAAAAAGACTCAATTCTTGTGACACTCTTCTCTCACCCCCCCTCCTTATATCATCCCTCAAGACTAAAGACACGACATGCCACCTACTCCGACTCAAATCAACTCCTCCCTACTTATAGCTCCCAAAAAGATAGTATGACCATCTTTGCCTTATCCCAAGGCATAGCGAGATGGTCTTTCTCAACAATCTTCACACAAATCCACTCCTTATATCACCCCCTTATTACTCCACTAATTGCAAATCATGGTTACTTGGTTGGCCCCAAACTTCACAATTTGCACAACCAAGCGACCACCAACATAAATCCACCAATTTGAAACAAAGTTTTGTGACTCAAAAAATAAAAATAAATGGGGTCCTAAGCTAGCCTCCTTCCAATTTCCTCCTTATCACTCCCTTCTTATTCCTCCAAAATCCTCATCATAGGAAGAATTATGCTCAAATTTTTTTTCATTTTTTCATTTTTCCATTTTTTTTTCTTGAAAATCCCTCATTTTGCCTAAGGTGCCCTTTCGGGTTTTCACCTTAGCTTTTCCTTTCCTCTCATTGGTGGCTCGCAACTAGATTCTTCATTTTGCCCGGAATGCCCTTTCGGGTTTTCATTCCGTCCTCGGCCACCTTCCCAATCTTGCCTAGGTGCCCACCCTTGTGGGTTTTCCCCTAGCCGGGATTTTCAATTTTTTTTTTTTTTTTTTTTTTTCTTTTCAAAATAAAAACAAACACAATACAAGGCATCAAAACAAAACAACTATGTACAATATTCTCCCCATAATATGAGCACTCAATGGGTTCGGGGTGTTGAGAATATGAGTTACCTTTGTTAACAACCAAGTTTGACATCGTACTTTTAAGTTCACCCATTTCTTGCATGATCTTGTGATTTTGAGAAGCATAAGGATCTTCCATGGAAGATACATTCATAGAACTTCCTCCCCTTTCACTCTTTCTTCCATAGCTTCTTGTGTTCATTGCCAATTTTTCAATAATATTGTTGGCCTCGGCCACATTAAGTATATCAATTCCACCTCCGGTGGCGGCAATGATCATTTTTTGGTCATTTTGGCACAACCCCTCATTGAAAGCCGTCAACAAATCATCTCTCGACATGCCATGGTATGGGCATCTTGCCACAAGACTTTTGAAATGCTCCCAATAATCATAAAGGGTCTCCCCCGTTTCATGTTCAATGGTAGTGATAAGCTTCTTGGAGTGATTGTGTCCTGAATCCGGATAATACTTTTCAAGAAACGTTTTCTTCAAGCCCACCCACGTGGTAACGGAGTGAGCCGGGAGGCAAAAGAGCCATTCTTTCGCGGCATCTTGAAGAGAAAACGGAAATGCCCTTAACTTGAATTTATCTTTGGTCACGCCTTGGGGAATATCACCTAGGCAAATCATATGAAATTCGGCCAAGTGTCTATTAGGGTCATTCCCCACCATGCCATGGAATCTAGGTAAGGTGTGGACGAAGAAACCTTTGAGCTCAAAGTTTACACCCCCCCATGGGAGGATATGCAATACAAAGGGGTTGCTCCTCATAATTCCTTGCCCGAATCTCACCGATTGTCCTATTATCCTCCATATTGGGTGGGTAAAGGACGTTCAATGGAGATGGTATCCTAGGTGGTGACTCAAACACTTCCTCCGGTTGTTCTTGAGAAATATTATTTTCCAATTCCTCTTCACTAGGCTCCCTCCAAAAAGGTCTCATATAAAGGGGATTTGAAAATAACCAATTTGATATGCTACTTGAAGATGGATCAATATCTTGGTCACCAATTTCCTCTTGTAACCTAGGCATCAACTTCTAAAACAACTCTACAACACAAATTAGTAACTTCAACATGACACAAAGTAACCTATAAGCTAAGAAATTTGAAAAATAATCTAAACAAGTTATGACACTAACAAGAGTTTCAATTTGATATTTAGCTATATTGCCTTCCCCGGCAAACAGCGCCAAATTTGACGGGCTTAAAAACGGTGTCTCTAATTCCGCTAATTAGCTACGATCAAATAACAATTTATAACTCCTAAACAAACACAAACTATCTTAAATAAAGGTAGTAAAATGGTAAGAATAGGGTCGAACCCAAGAGAAGGCGGTATTAACTAAATTAATCTAATCTAGACTCTTGCAAAATGCCAATTAACAAAACTAATTACTCTAATCACAAATTAAGACACTAATTAAGATAAAAGCTTAAATTAATTACAAACTATGATATTCACAATGGGAAAACATGTAGGATAACATATAGGGAGAAAGTTTGACATGAGAATTGATTAGCAACTCTAAAATTACCAATAAAAACTAAAGATTCAAATATTCAAATATGGAGAAACAACTTAGTGTAATTTTCCCAAGTTCCCAACCAATTAACAAAGTAAAGACTCTTCCTTTCCTCTCTTCTCTAATTATCTAATACAAGTTTCTAAGAAATTAGCCAACATGAATTAAACCATCCATGGATGACCCTTTACAACCCAATTTACACCCATTAAACCATGAGCCCAAATTAAAGATGCAAGCTTTAAGCATGAAACCAAAGAAACAAGCTAGAATCATGTAATAAAACATTAAACCATGTTCTAATCACACAATAAACCAAATTCCCCTCAAAAGATTACAATTTTTAAACCAAAGTTACAATCTTTCAAGGTTGCTTCAACAATATCAAGACAAATTAACCAAATTTATCTAGACAAAGCAATAATTAAACAAACACTTGCTAAGATGGTTAGTCTCAACAACAATTCATTCAACAATGGAATTTAAACATGAGAAAATGGAATTAAATAGAGAAGAAGAGGTTCAAAAGGTCTTACAATGCTAAAAGGAGAGAACTTGTTCCAATTACACTAAGAAACGGAATATTAGCTACCCATAATCCAAATATTACAACCCATTATGAAGTTCAACCAAATTACAAGCCAAAAATGAAGAACAAAACTTGAGAGAATTCTAATGTAATGTGTTGTGGAATGTTGTATCCAATGTTGTGTGTTTCTCTCTCTACAATTTGGCTTTTTTATACCCTTGGCTCCGGAAACCTAGGGCCTTGAGAAATGGGCCTCAAAATGACAAGACGGAGAATGAATGAACGCATGTCGTGGGACGCTGGCAGCGTTCCCTGGCGCTGGCAGCGTTTCATGCTGCCAGTTTTTCCCCTTGGTTGAGCGCCTTGACTTTCGTTGACCCTTTGGATTTTAGTCCTGCCTTAACTTCCATTGACCCTTTGGACTTGGTCTTCTTGCCCTTGATGATTTGCTTGTAGCCCACTCCAATTGTCGGGTTTGGGTCTCGGGTCTCGGGTTTAACTTTGACTTTTGTTGACTAACGGGTTTGACTCTAAAAGTTGACTAAAAACACTAAATAACAACATAATTACAAGGACTAAGGTTAGCATAAAACGATGCTAACGACCCGTAAAAAGTATAATAAACGAACCTAATAAATACTACTAGACACAACACATTTTGGTGTTGTCAAATTAGTAAGCTTTGTGGAAAGATAACCAAATTAAATTTTAACCTTATGTAATCAACAATAAAAAAATGAAATTTAATAAACCTCTGCGGCAAGAGCCTTTGTAAGCGATTCTTGTCCTAGTGTATCCTGAACGGTAACACCGACACATCCTACCCATTTTATTTCAGATTCTTGTTTCATACCTAGTCATATTGTGTTGACGACATAAATAAGGGTTGTAGTACAAACATAGGCTTATACTAGTACGAAAGTATACTTGCTACTTAAGAGAATTTGCATATTAACAATAATAATAATAATAATAATAATAATAATAATAATAATAATAATAATAATAATAAAATAAAATAAAACAAGAATAGACATATATTTAAGGAGTTTATTTTCAGTTTGTTAAATCCAATGGAATCTTCGTCTAACTAATATGTATAAAACACCAACGAAAACTTATGAAAGATAAGTCTAAATTCTATGGTTTAGTAGGTTATCAAGGCAAACTCATTCTCGTTTAAGACCCGATTAAGTATGTAGGTATCCATGTTAGGTTGGCTTCGTTTTGAATGACTTTATGTACACTAATAAAAATTAGTTACATTTAGTTACTTGGTTAACTAGACCAGCGTGAAATTATGGTATCGCACGCTAGATATCGATGCTTTTTAGTTGCAGAAGAAATTTCGTAAAAATTAAATTATTTTATGACACTATATAGCAGCCTGACTCGTACGATGTCGATAAGGGTGACACTTAAAAGCGTCAGGAATTCCTGACGGTGAGAAGAAAGACGCTTCATAAGTGTCGACAAATTACTTAGCAACCTCCAAAGCGTTGAAAATCATGGAAAAATATGTCGCTAAAAGCAGGGGTTTATAGTAGTGATTTATATATATATATATATATATATATATATAATACTAATTGATGAATAAATACTGGATAAGAATAATATAAGATTAGAAAAACATTATACTGAATAACTATTACTCCAAGACACTTTTTTGTGCTCGATTATATTCTCGAAAAACGAGAAAAAAAAAACTTGTATCTCCCTTAATAATACTGCAATTTTTTGGATGCCGTACATTATTAACATTTTATGCGTAATCTATTAAAGAATAAAATTACTATTAATGCGTATACAATTTAATGATTAGAATTTTATGTTCAATTTTTGGACTAGCAAATTCTTGAAGTTGAAGATTGCAAGCAAGGATGATTCAGATGGCCCAGTGATAACAAATTGAGTGATAAATCAATTTACATTGAACACTTAGATTAATAATTTAATTGTCTTTGAAATATGTTTTGATAATTAGAATATTTGATTCATATTTTGTACTTCCAGTTCAAACTTGGCATTGTGTTTCTATACTGGTATTAAAATGATTGCTTTGTTTTTTTAGAATGTTATATATATTTATTAACATATACCGAGTGTTACATATAGAAACAATTTTTTCCATGCTTCTAGTTAAACAGCTTAGTACTCGATATATTGTCCAAAATTTTACGTTATTATTATATCATCTAAATTTTATGTAGATAATTATACAGTTTCAAAAGCAATACTAGTACCTTGAAGAGTCGTAACCAAGCCTCTGGCGCTGTTGCTTTGTAGCAACCAACTATCGGGACCATTTCGAACCGCCGTAAACGGGAGACGGTTAGCTACCACCATTAAACCCTTAGGCGTTGACATTGTCAGTTGATCTGTATTACAAAGAAAAAAATTACATTAGAAATTGTGAAACTAAAATTTTATACTCCGTATATATTTGAATACGAACTAAACACTCAAGTGAACAAACAAATGAAGGACGGAAATTTGTTTTGATTGGGTATAGAAAAAAGTTAAGCTAAAATGCAGCATATTTATCCGTTAAATCACCTTACTCAAAAGTTCCCGGCAATTCAGTAGTTTAATAGAAAGGATGGAAGTGTCTAGTAGTATAAAATAAGTTTAATCATTATGAATATATAATGGAGAAAATATACACTACTACAATTCATGGCTTCCAGAACGCCCATTAGAGAACGGTCACACACGGATCTGGTCTATTTTGTACTTTAAATTTAGGCGCGCACATAAAACTTTAATAGAGAACAGTTGTTTGTTCGAAGCGTTCTTGTATTATTAACAAAGAGCACGGTCTATTTGACCAACCGTCGAGACCGGTTAGTGGGTAAAGTCGTTCTTGTCTCAACAACAAAGAGCACATACACTATTAATGACTGTTCTCTTTCTAATTCATATGACTTATACTTTCAATTTACACTTCTTTCTTCATCAAAAACAAAACGTACCCTAATACAAAACCTCCATCAGTCCAAATCACCGCTACACTTCTTTCTTCACCAAATTTCGTTCCCTGCGCGCTTCTCGCCTTAATTACCACCGCGCCTTAATCACCACCGCACCCTAATCACCACCGCGCCCTAATCACCACCTGGTTTCGCTCCAATCGTTCGTACTCCAGCCACAACCACTCTTTGAATTAATTGAATTTTTCGCACCTGCTTCTTCCGGCCACAAACGCTCCGATCGTTCGCACCTGCTTCCTCCGGGTAATTAATTGAATTTTGCCTTAATCATTCTTTGAATTTTTCTTTAGGTGACTGATTTAATTCTGCTTTAATCCCCCGCTTTGTCTTCAATTTCATCTTTGGCTGGTCGCTTTCACCAACGTCTGGTCTAACTGGTTTCTTTGAATTTGGCTGGTCGCTTTAGTTCAACGTCTGCTTTAGTCCTGTGGTTGTCCGGTCAACGTCTGCTTCTGGTTCTTCACGCCTTCGTCGTCGCCGATCGTCTTTGCTGCTGGTAATTCCTTTATGTTCAACATCTTTTTGTTGCTTATACTGGTTTTGTTCTTCAAATTTAATTTATTCTCTGTTCACAAATTTAATTTATACTGGTTTTGTTCACCAATTTATTCTAACTGATTTCTTTGAATTTATTCTTTGTTCACCATTTTTCCTTATTAGTAAGTGTTAGCTCTCTTCTATAATAAGTGTTTACTCTCTTCTAGTTGTTGATGTCAATCCTTTAATTTTTGGAAAGTGATAGGGCGCCACCCGGTGGTACTGAGTTTCGGTACCACCCTAATTAAAAAATTAATAAAATAGAAAAACAAAATTGCTTTTCCAAATTTGCGCCAACGTTTTAAAGGGTAGATGCGTAATTGGGTACTATCTGATTTTGGGGTAAATCTAACAGAAACAAAGCAATCATACGAGTATTGTGTGACAACCCTCGCAAATGCGGGAATATAAAACATACAAGCATGTGAAATGATATGCGAAAATACGGTATTTTAAAAACTTTTATACATGCAAGATAAATAAAACGAGGAGTGTCAAAATATTACAAACTAAGTACGGAATATAACAAAGAGACGGAGTCTCTCAAAATGTTAGCAAAGAACAAGTGTTTGGCAAAACTAGCTAAATCGTCTAGAGGTGAAACTTCATGGGACAACGCCCGCTAGCTCACACCCGAACCCCAAAACATCATATCCAAAAAGTCATCCAAGCAAGCAACCTGTTCATTCATGAAAAACATGAACGCCACAGTCAGTGGGGAGTAACTCCGGGTTCTCCCAGCCATATCACTTAAGTAAAATAAGGAATACAAAAGTAAACATGCTATATAGAATCCATGTGAGTTACGATAAGAATAGATGGCAATCTTTTCAATATATAATGTAAGATCATGGAAATCAAATCCCGAAACCATCATGTTATTCAAGACTCGGGGAAGACACTCATAGGCAACCGAATACGCTCACTAGGGCTTGCATCTCACCGTTAGCGGTATAAGTTTGATAAGATTGAGACTCGACAAACAAACCATGCCAAGTCATGCGATTACCATGAATAAATCCATCATGTTATCATCCATTCAAACACCCCAATACATAGACGGTGCCCAATCATGCAATGACCATGAATAATATCATGAAATCACGCATTCAAGAACGACGACACAAGGACGACATCTCTCACGGTAAATGAAACGCACTAGCACCGTGTATATGGCAAGTATGATTAAAAGGCATCCACGAGATCACATTTCCCTGAACGCATACACGATCACATTTCGTATATGTAGACTAATTTCCTCCTTGTAGGAACGATAAGGCTCCTAATCTAAACCTGGCCAGATTCTCGGAATCCCATTTTCCAGATTGATATGCGATCACGTTTCGCCGCCAAGACTCGGTAGTACAAAAGAAAACGCCGACGTACCCACATCCGGTGGTAGATCCAATTCACGAAAGAGGCGGAAAACGAGCTCAAGCCTCATAACAGGCGGTACGCTACATGCAAATACACCACCTCGCAAGTACACAACATTTGACGGCCGGGTCGAACAACGCATAGCGTTCAACTCCCAACAACGTCGTCGTATGCCCACTAACACATGCATTTAAGCAGTAGGATACCTCTCCGTTCCGACATTCCAGCCTTACGAACGAGAAGGTAGCCAAGAGAATGAGAGTACAAAGCACAAGACAAAATAGTGCTCAAACCGTATCGTTTGTAAACACCGACTCAAAGTGGGAACATACCAAAAACCGTCACAAAACATGTGATACAAGCGAGTGAAATGTCATACATCCAAAACAATAATATTATATGTCACTACGTAAAATTATACGATAAACGAACGATTAGAAATATTATAAATGAAAACCGTAAACAACAATCACAAACAACATACAGCAGGTGCCAGCCGGTCAGGCTGACCGGTTGCCGGTCCACCGGCTCAGGCCAACTATCATATGAAAATCAACTTGAATTGTCAGTGTGTCCCAGCCGGTCAGGCTGACCGGCTGCCGGTCAACCGGCTGGGACCAATGGGTCATATGAAAAACAAAAGAAGAAAGGGGGGGGGGGGGTCTCAGCCGGTGGTCTGACCGGCTGCCGGTCGACCGGCTGAGCCCAACTTCATATTTCAAAATCACGTAAAACTCCAACAATATACAGCCACTGCCCCAGCCGGTGGTCTGACCGGCTGCCGGTCGACCAGCTGAGGTCAGCAGTACACGAAAATGCCTTGTTTCATCAAAGTCGACTTTTGATAATTATCGACTATCATTCTAATTCAACAATACTCATGTGAATACTCAAAAAACAACATCCATCAACAATAATACACTTACCAAGCTCACTAACCATATTCTAAATACGGTTTCTAGCATAGATAACATATAAAACACGTAAATGATATCGAGTAACCCTTCACCGTTACCTTTAAGCGTCTTCACTACTCGTCAAGCTCCTCTTCAATTAGAAAGTAGTCTTTGTCGGGATCTTGGAGGTCACCACCTACATATAGATCGTAAAAGATGACTAAAATTCATCTTGAGAAAGACGGAAATTTTGAAAAGCGAGAAAGACGATGATTTTAATATCAATACGGATATAGGAAGGTAAGGGGAGAAGAATGAGACGAACTTACGCGAATTCTATCAAAGAACGAAGGAGTTATGATGATTCAAAGATCGAAAATCAAGAGGGAGGCAAGTTTTCTTAAGGAAGAAGAAATGGTTTTTGGTTTGTGTTGAATGAATATTAGGTTAAGGAGTATGAGGGAGTATAAGTAAAGGGTGAGTCGTAAAAGTCAACGAAAGTCAAAGACGACTTAAAAGTCAAGAAAGGTCAAAGACGACTTAAAAGTCAAGAAAAGTCAAACTCGCCTTAAGACGGGATTCTCATGGAATCTCGCGGAAATTCCGAATACGAACTCGGAAATTCTAAATTCGACTCGGAAAATTAAATTCTATATTAAAACTTAAATTTGCTGAAAAGATTTCGTAAAATATTTCTACTAGAAAAATAGGGTACATTTCCGGGTGTTACATATTGTACTTGTGCAGCATAATTATCATGTAGTAATAAATGTAAAATGTTCAAAGCCAATAAGAAAGAATGCATGAAATCTTCTTGTATAATAAATACCAGTTTCATCATATATATTGCTATTTGGCTAAGTGGAGTATTAACTTTGAGGATGATTTACTATCACTGATTTAACTTTGTACATAATAAATTTATGTTAAAACATTTGCAATCGAATTGGGATTTCGCTAATTCATTCGTTTCTATAAATTTAAGTCGATTGTACTTTATTAGTTAAAGGGGACTTAGGTTTCTATCATTGAATTTGCTCAGCCTTGAACAAAATGTAGTTTGTTAATGAGCTTTTTATATTAATCAACATTTGTAGATGTGGAAAAAACTATGCTTAAGTATATTAATAATTTGTAAAAAGGTTGAACCCAAAAAATTCGGAGTTGTACAAAATGAGAACAAATTAAAGCTTAATTAAAAGCCATAGCTATGTTTTATCAAAAAAAAGCCATGGCTATGAATATGAAATCTTCAATCTCTATTTCATTAGGAAAAGAGAAATCTTGTGATTAACATGGTTTGATAAGCATCTCATAATCTAAGTAAAAAAATGAGTATAGTAATTAATTCTAAGATAAAATTCCTAAATTACCCTTTATTAGTAATTGATTTAAAATTTAAAAACTAAAAGTGGGAAATGAAAATACCTAATCAATTTACAATTATGCCCCGGGTGGTACTCAAATTGAGTACCACGAGGTGGCGCTATCTCATTTTCCTTAATTTTTTATGACTCGATGAAAGGTAGTCTATGCTACTGGTAGTTTGAATTTTATAAATTCCTATTTATTAATCTTGTCTTATTTGCAGCTTATCCAGAAGGGTATATATAAACTTTTTCTTTTTCAAATTTCAATTTATTTATTTCCGCCTAATTACGTGAAAATATTCTCATTATTTGCTTTTTTATATCGAAGTGATCATTGGATGTTGGCTGCGATTAGTCCAGCTGAAAGTATAGTTTATTGGTGTGATCCACTTGGATATCCGGAGCCTCGACAAATTTTCGTGGAAACGATTACTAGGTAAATAATTTATTAATTATACTTGATATTAGTCATTTGAATTATGTATGAAGTGACGACTTATTTTAGTTAAATGAATCACAGGGCCTTCGAGAAAAGAAACGTTATCGATCCACTTGTCGGATTCGAGGCAAAACCTTTTACTTGGAAATTAATTCAGGTATTATATCTTCTTAATTGTTCAGAGTATCTATAATCTTAGTTTGTATCGATTTCCTAGCATGCGTCTTATGAAACATCTGGACACGAACCAAATATTGAATTCTCTTTCCCACCATCTTCCCACGGAATAACATGTTGTTAATGTCTTGGCATGGCAAATACTGTAAAACTGTACTAGCAAGGCCGTATGTACTTACACCAGTTTTTTTTCTAGTGTTCCATATCTGATTTGCAGAACGGAACCCACATGACATATTTGTTTACCAATGTGTCCACGAATTTGATGGCCATTGCAGTTGTGAACGCACAAAATGTGCATTGGTATTACCCCCTCCTCCAAATAGCCTTATCAGCCTATTCCACTCTTGGGAAATGAGTTTTAAAGATCTCATAAGTTGCCCCCAAGCTGAATATATCACTCAATAATTTTTTTTTTGTCATAGGGAATAAATATAATATGTAAATTTCTTAATGGGTTTCTATTTTAGTGTCCTCGGCAGCCGGTTGGGAGCGTATTATGCGGATATTATGTTTGCCGATACATGTTGGGGATTATCAAAGGACGATATATTAATATTCTCCCAAATGTATGTTTTTTCCTTTATTTCAATGATTTGCATCTTTGTTTTTCGCATTTACTTTACACATCACATATAGTATATTAACTACATTTTGTTGGGTGTCATACATGTGTATATAGTTCATGATTAACGCCCCAAAGACGTATACCATTGAGCAAATTGACGAGGTGCGGAATATTTGGGCTGAATTCACACTCCAATTCAAGCCTAAAAGCAACGTTGGGTGAAGATGATGATTACAGTTTTTGGAAGTTGCACTTGATCGCGACTAAGTGATGAGGATCGAGGGACTTTTATTTATGTTTTGCATAACGTAACATATCTTCAATATTTGTAGACAATTAAGAACATTATAGGACTTTGTATTTTTTTCAAGGATTTGCCCTTATGGATTCAAATTAATTTGAAAGTTCTTTGTTGCCTAAAACTTGCTGGGTCTTCTGGATTGTAACAGGTTTAATTTTTATGAGCTATACGATTCCATCGTGTAGGGGTTATGATGAAATGTGAAATATTTTTAAAAAAAAAAAAGGATCAAAGAGAACGGTTGTACATTATAGCTGTTCTCTTTGAAAAGCTCCAGCAAAGGCGCCAACATCCCTATCAAAGAGACATGCTTATCTAAAAGACCGGTTAAAGAAAGGAAGCAACCGTGATCTAAGATATATTAAGGAGCACGGTTCTGTTTACAACCGTTCTGGTTGTTATTTACAAAGAGACCGGGTTGACTTTTGTAACCCGTGCTCTTATATCAAAGAGCACGCCTGGCCGCAGGACGGTTCATTGTGCCTTCAAGAACGGTCTCCAACCGTTCTCTTTTATCATTATTGTAGTAGTGATAGTTGAAGGAATGCATATATATGTGAACTTGTACTTACACGCCTAACTCAACTTGTAAGAAGATGATGAAAATGTAAGATAAGCGAATGTAGGATGAGAACGAAGAACATACCTTGTAATAGTTTGAGAAGAAAATTGAAAAATAGAGGAGGAAAATGATGAGGAAGAAGAGGAGTGTGTATATATGTAGTTTTTGATGAATATGTAGAGAAGATGTAGAAAAGATGTATGAAATGAGATTATGAAATGAGGTATTTATAGGAGAAGATATAGAGAAGGAAGAAGGGTAGAGAAGAAGAAGAAGAAGAGTAGAGGAGGAAGATGAGGAAGAAGAGTTGTTAGGAGGAAGAAGTAAAATTAATTAATATCATTCGAGCATCCGACCCATAGAATTAACATGTAACAGTAAATTATATGCAACATTCATATTTTGTTTAGGTTGTAAACTTGTAGATGTCGTGCCATATGATTTTCATTTGATTCTAGATATTAATAACAAGGAATAAGAGGAAGAACGGTAGACAAGGAATATGCATGCATGTCTTACTTTTACGTGAGCTAAACAATTTGTGTTTTCATGTCTTATTAGTTTATTACTTTTACTATTTGAAAATAAGTAATTATTTTAGTGTAATATTTGTAATCATTCGTATTTGGACTAAAATAGATGTCGTGCCATAGGCGAAAAGAAAAAATATTGAAAAAAGAAAGAAGAATGAATTGACATGGGGAGGTGGTTTGTATCTCGGTGGAAGGTTTATTGAGGGACGGATAAACTTTAATGCTCGGAAAAACGATTCTCGTACTAAATGTATAAGAAAGTAAATTTTCCATTACGGTCATAAATTGCCGAAACCCGCCGCTACAAGTCAATACGAGTCAATACACTTGCACTTGCGCACAAAGGCACTTGGATTTAGTGTTTTGCTAAAGCATTTGTTTATAGTTGTAATTTAGAAGCGGTTTAAAATATTTATGGTTATTAATTAATTAGTTGTATAGTTTGGAGCGGAGGAAAAATTTTGTATACGTTACTTCCTAATTTAACTAAAAATGTTATCCGTTAACTTTACTAACTTATAAAAATGATTTCTAAAAGTGTTTTAGTTCGTCATCGATGTTTCTTGTTTGGTTAAGTCTAAAATTTGTGAGGTTGATAAATTGTCGTTTTCTCATGTTTTGTTATTGTCAAGGACGACAACAAGCTAAGTGTGGAGGAATTTGATAAGACGATATTTACTAACATTTATACCCCTTATTTATACATTTTTACGGTCGTCTTTCGTCATTATTTGTGGTGTTGTTATATATTTTTATAAATTGAGTATTTAATTACTTGATATAGTTTTCATAGCAAATTGACTAATTTATATGTGTTTTGGTTAATAGATAATTAGGTAGTTGAATACGGACTAGTCTATGCGGAAGATTAGAGAACAAATGGAGCAGGTGATTAAATTGATACGGAAAGAATAGAGACAGACCAACACATTAGACCAAAGTAACAAGATGATTAATTGAGCATCTTGGGCCACCGTGTCAAAAACATGTAAAAGCCTAAGATAGAAAGAAAATAAAGATTATGCACTTGTTATTTTATTAACAAAGCTACCAAGAAATATACCGAGATAAGACGAGAAGTAAGGTCAACAATGGGAACTCACCTCCGTCTCAAATTCGATCTCTTCTAATCTTTTATTCACAAAATATATTTTTTATGGATCCACTTAGTGGATGATAAGTGGACAAAAGTCCCATTTGGGTAATCAAATTACTCATAGAATACCTTTCTAATACAGAAATAACAACAATTCACTGAGACACCCTAAAAGAAGTAGGAGATTAATTGACCGGGACGGAGGGAGTATAAATGAGAATATGCAATGAGTTATTTTAGGGGAAGGTGTAGAGAAGGAAGAAGAGTAGAGGAAGAAGAAGAGTAGAGGAGGAAGATGAGGAAGAAGAGTAGAGAAGGAAAAAGAGGAAGAAGACTAGAGGAGGAAGAAGAGTTGTTAGGAGGAAACGAATAATACTCGTTATTTGAATGCGCAAATAAATACAAAGTACTACATAAATCTTATAATGTTTTATTGTTTCCATTAATAGGTAGTATTTAAAATAATTTAATGGAGTATCATGTTACTATCATAAATTCCAGCAATTTTGTATTCGTCTAAATAAAACGGGTTAAGTATCGTCTAGCTTATGCATATAAGACAAATCTTTTGATTTTCTCTATGCATGTTTTTGTATTATAGATACTAGTTTTGAACCCATGCACTGCACGGATGGTTACGGAAAGTATTAATTAGTATCATTCGAGCATCCGACCCATAGAATTAACAGGTAACAGTAAATTATATGCAACATTCATATTTTTTTTCACAAATTCTTATTTAAGACGGAGGTATCCGTCTTAAGCTTAAGACGGATACCATATTCTCTCACAAAATACCCATCAAGGGTGAGTGGAGAGCACATGGGGGGTGCCCACCTTGTCCACTCTACCCATTTTCTCTCACAAAATACCCGTTGCAAGATCCGACCCGTCTTAAGCAAGACCTACTGTTTTTTTTAGATTGTAGACTTGTAGATGTCGTGCCATATGATTTTCATTTGATTCAAGATATTAATAACAAGGAAGAAAAGGAAGAACGGTAGACAAGGAATATGCATGCATGTCTTACTTCTACGTGAGCTAAACAATTTGTGTTTTCATGCCTTAGTTTATTACTTTTACTATTTGAAAATAAGTAATTATTTTAGTGTAATATATGTAATCATTCGTATTTGGAATAAAATAGATGTCGTGCCATAGGCGAAAAGAAAAAATATTGAAAAAAGAAAGAAGAATGAATTGACATGGGGAGGTGGTTTGTATCCCGGTGGTAGGTTTATTGAGGGACGGATAAACTTTAATGCTCGGATGAACGATTCTCGTACTAAATGTATAAGAAAGTAAATTTCCCATTACGGTCATAAATTGCCGAAACCCGCCTCTACGAGTCAATACACTTGCACTTGCGCACAAAGACACTTGGATTGAGTGTTTTGCTAAAGCATTTGTTTATAGTTGTACTTTAGAAGCGGTTTAAAATATTTATGTTGATTAATTAATTAGTTGTATAGTTTGGAGCGGAGGAAAAATTTTGTATACGTTAATTCCTAATTTAACTAAAAATGTTATAGATACTAGTTTTTGAACCCATGCACTACACGGATGGTTAAGGAAAGTATTATTAAAATTAAAAACTTACGTATTTTTGTATTTAGTAAGTTAATAACTTTTTTAAAAAAATTGTTTTGTCTACCCATGAACATTTGGTAAGTTTATTTTGCTTAATTTTCTTCGAAGTACTTTGTTTTTTTCTCTCGACTTTTTAACTTATAATAAGAGGTTAAATCTTAGATTGGATATAAATTATTGTAAATTTCATAATATGTTTATCAACACAATATACATTTAATTTTACACATTGTTGTACACTTATTTTCATATTACCCCTCTTATTTGTTCTCCTCTCACTTATGTACCTTGTCTCTCATTTCCCCTACCACCCACCATCACCTTAACGTATGGAAGCAGCATTCGTCATCACTAACCGACTACCTCAAGACCACCCCGATAGTACCTCCACCACATTGTGACCACACCCAAAACCTTGGACCACGACATCCAGATCTAAAATAAAAAATATATAATTTCGCTTAATGTCATCAAAATTTAGAACGATAGTAAAGGCAAACACTCTCTTTTAAATAGAAAATTTTGTGCAAAGTAACTGATAAAAATAGTTTTTTTAAACACATATCTGAATATGACACAAATTTAAATAACTTACCCCGTTAATAATACATAAAAAACACAATGGATGCTAAAATGACCGACCCAGTCAGATTTAACCCTTATATATAACATAAGGAGAAGTTATGAGACGTGATATGGGAAACAAAATAGACAGGGAATTTGCATGATCTCTAAGACCTTGACAACTAACTATGTTATCTTAAAAACTGTTTTTAATCAAAGAAATTAAAAGAATTCAATTCAAACCACTTTTAAAGCCGCGTACTATGCGGATTGTTTCAAAATTGTAAAATCAAATTAGTTATTAATTATTGTGGAAAAGTTATAGATTAGTTTAAAGTAGATTGATCAAAAGTTTACTATGCTCGATAGACCCGTATCAGCAATGTTTGACCCACAAATCATAGCCCAAACTCGAAATGATTATGTAATCTAGTGTTAACCGACACAACTTGTTTTTGAGCCGAAACATATGAGTATACAAAATTGCTTCTCATTATCCAATAGATCCGTGTTAAATGACATTTATTTCATTAAATGGGTGTTCGGTGTGAAGAACAAACCTAATATGATTGAACTCTAACTGACCCGATCAAATTCTGTCTCTAACCGTGACAATGCTTATTTAAGAATTTTGTATTATTGACACCATTTTACGACTTTTTAAGTAACTCTGACATGCTATTGATTAACTGCCCCCAAGCCGCATCCCTTGTCCACAAAGCTTGATGCATCGGTGTTAAGCTTCCAAGAAGCCTTTTGTGACGGGCCTTGCCTGGTCCCTTGCTCCTCCCTTTTAACCTTGCACCATACCAGAGCTTGCTCAACGACCACAACTCTCGGCGGCTCTTTGCCTTCGTCCCCACGAAATGAGGAATTACGGTCATTCCAAATGTCAAGCCATCTAGTCAAAATGCTGAGCTATTGACATGTAATGTAACAACCCGAAATGTACCCTATTTTTCTAGTGAAAATATTTTACGGATACTATTCAACAAATTTAAGTTTTAATTTAGAATTTATTGTTTCGAGTCGAATTTGGAATTTCCGAGTTCGTATTTGGAATTTCCGCGAGATTCCATGAGAATCCCGTCTTAAGTCGTCTTTGACTTTTCTTGACTTTTGAGTCGTCTTTGACTTTTC
>JAIUZE010002926.1:0-31537 GCA_022085475.1 Heliosperma pusillum | reverse complement strand
TTCGGTTAAAACCGTAAAAGTTATTCTTTAAATTCCGAATAAATTCAAAATAATTATATTAAATTATGATAAATCTTAATAAATCTAAATAAAAATAAATCAAAAATATGATTTTTTTAAATAAAATTTCGGTCTTCATACTTATGAGACGAGTCGGGAAAAGTCAACGGAAGTCAAAGTTGACTGAAAAGTCGAGAAAAGTCGAAGATGACTTAAAAGTCAAGAAAAGTTTATGACGACTTAAAAGTCAAGAAAAAGTCAATGACGACTTTAAAAAAAGTCAAGGAAAAGTCAAAGACGACTAAAAGTCAAGAAAAGTCCCCCCCAGATGACTAAACGGTCTTTTACATGGATCCCTCAAAAATTCCAAATACGAACGCGGAATTTCAAAATAAGACTCGGAACAAAAATTCCTATTTTAAAAACTTAAGTTCTACTGAAAAGTGTTAGTAAATATTTTAACTAGAAAAATCGGCATTTTTCGGGTTGTTACATTATGACTATCATAATCAATCATATTAATATTAATACTAGTATTACTATTTACTAATATTATTACTAAGACTAATATAACAACTAATAATATTTATCATTATCTTTATCATTATCATTATCATTATCATTATCATTATATTTACCATTATGATTATGAAAACAACTAATAATCATAATTATTATTATTGCTTTTATTATTATATTTATTATTATTATTATTATTATTATTATTATTTTATTATTATTATTTTTTCAGCTCAGTTTAGCTCCAATAAGTTTATTTCAGTTCAGCTTTATTCAGTTCAGCTCCATTCAGTTCAGTTCAGTTCAACTCCATTCAGTTCAGTTCCATAATTGAAGTGGTAATTTCTATAGTCTTATCCATGCAGGAACAGTTTTTACTTCCTCCTTTGCTAATTCAATATCAGGCTGCGAAAAACTCAAAATAACTGGTTTGTTATCAAACAAATAATATCCACTGTTTAAAACATTCTCTTTCATTTCATTAGTATTGAATCTAGCAATAAAGACTCCATTTGGAAGAAAGCATATCTTATCAATGGTGTATTACTTACTCCATATCATTTTCTAGAAACCCTCAAGAACTTGCCATGGTGGATTTGCCCCTATCACAAATCCATACACTTCTTGTTGCCAGTTTTCCAACTTTCCTTGCACATCCTCTGATGTAATTTGAAGCAATTCAGCCGGATTATCCTCTATAATTGCTAGTATTTTCCTGCCATACTTTTGAAACCATGGGCCTTCTTCTCTGATAACAGAATCTGTACTTCTTTTTATGTTCGTGGGCGTACATTTTTGTTTATTTACTTACTTTTACATAAATTTCACAATGACTTTATAGATTTCTCCTTTTCGATATTAGACAAAACAATGAGAAAAAAATAAAAAATTTATTAGGAGACAAATACTCTGTATCTCATTATTTTTAAAGAGTCATTGACTACTTACTATTAGGAATTATAGTGTGTTCAGGTTATCCGATGTATTTAGGAACCTTGAAGTATTTTGGTAATCGTTGAATTGTATATGCGATATAATAATATAATTATCATAAATTACTGTGTGTATATATACGTACCAACCGAAAACTTTGTTCAATTTCGGCAAATTAAGATTCTCATGTCTCGAAGTATGTGGCATAAACATTATAATAAAATATGAAATATTGTGTATCTACATATGACATAACCCGGGCAACACCCGGGCATGAAATCTAATTTACTTTAAAAGAGTAACTTTCGTTACTATTATTCAAACTCACCCGTGATTTTTATGGGTACAGAAACTAGTAAATGGTATTATGGTAATCATATGATATGTGTCATTTATAAAAATAGATGTATGGATTATACTGATTAGATAATTGATAATATTAGATCATGAAAATCTATATGTAGGAAAGGTGGTAGAGGGAATAATAAGTACCGCACATAAAACACTAATTTCCAACATTTTTACGCACAACCATTGCTTGTCAAAGGTTATCTTGCAAGATAAATAGATGTTTTTCGTAATTCTGAGAATAGAAATAAATTAATAAACCAGGGAGAGGCTGGATAACTTAAAAATAATGGCCTCACCCTTCTCTTTATTTGTTACCATATTAGCTCTCGTTAGAACTTCCTTTGCTGTTGTTGATCAGGTTAACACCAGTGCCATAAGTAACGACCTAACTTTTGATTTTTACAAATCGAAGTGCCCTAATGTTGAAAATGTTGTCACGGATGTCATGAGGAGGTCTACCCAAAAGAACCCCGGATGGATTCCTGGCATTCTGCGGATTCATTTTCATGATTGTTTTATCTCGGTAAAGTAAATACTCCGTATTTTTTACAACTAATTTGTCTTAATAATCAACATATCCGTCTAACTAAAAATGTAGATGAGACAAAAGTTTTGTTCGTTAGTAGTATATCAACATTATTGTTTACATTGTCATTTTTTTTTAAAAAAATAGAACAAATGTAAAAGGGATGAATCTAGATGGTAACATAAATTAGAGATACAATCGCCTCGCCTCAGAATTAGTATACGAGCATTATGCTCGTCAAACCTAATATGAACCAGCCTTGGTGTTGTGATAGGGTTGTGATGGATCAATCCTCCTTAAGCCAGAGAGATACAACAGCTTCGCCTCAGAAATAGCACACCCAGCCAATAACTTGAGAGGAATGGAGGCGATAGAAGAGATGAAGGCCGAATTGGAGAAGCAGTGTCCAGGTGTCGTATCTTGCACTGACATCTTAGCATACGCGGCTCGGGATGCTGCTGTCTTGGCCGGAAACTCGTATTACAAAATTCCAGCTGGACGTCGTGATGGTGGCTTAGTTGACATGAGCCACGCAAACGAGCTCCCAGGTGGAAACTTCAAGACAAAGGATTTGATAAGAATCTACGCAGACATTGGACTTACTGTGGAAGACCTAGTCGTTTTGCAGGCGGCCCACTCGATTGGACGAGGCAAATGTGCAGGATCAATTGCCGATGATAACAATATTGCAAACGCAACAGGGTCGGCTGACATTATAGACAACAAGTTTAAGGCCATGGTGATGGAGAAGTACTGCCCAAAAGCCAATGAGAGTAATTGGTTCTTAATGTTAGCACCATTGAACCCGGAAAAATTTGATTCTGCTTGGGGTGTGACATTTTTCAACGATATTATGAAAGGAAAGGGTGTGATGCCAGCCGATTTGGCATTTGCCGTGTATCCTGAAACCAAGAATTTGGTTCGTCAGTATGCTCCTAACTCCACTTTGTGGATGAAGAAATTCGGCGAGGCAATGATCAAGCTCGGCAAGGTGAATGTGCTCACTGGCGAGCAAGGGGAAATAAGGAGGCACTGCGGTCTTTTAAATATTGTCAACATGCCTGCTCAGTAGAATTTAACGAATTTAGCATCATTCCTCTTCCCTTCGCAAAACAGTTTTGTCTTCTGTGTGCTTGTGATAATAATGTTAATATAGTATAGGAAACCGTTTATTTATAAACTTCCATATGCTTGGAATTTACTATTTATAAACTTCGCAAGACGGGGCACTATTTGTGAATTCCGATGTTTGGAATTTACTTTCTTTCCTACTCCGAAGCTAACCAAGTTAGTCTAATGTAGACAGATATCGCGTTATCCTTTCTTTCGAACAAACTATAATAAAAACTGCAATGAAATTGTTTCGCGAACTTGCACATGCTTTTAATTAATTAACAATCTCTAAAGAAAGCTGTTCGATTATATCTTAAACAAGTACATTTGTGCACCCAGGTAAGAAGGTAAGAAGGTAACAGATAACTATCATTTATAATCACTTCTTTAAGAGAAATAGTGCAGATATCAACATGACAAACGTTTTTCTCTGTATAACAGATTTCAAGATTTCAAAAACCCTTCAGTATGCTTCAAGGTTTATATTTTCGGCACAGCTAACTGGTCGACTTCTTTCAAATTTCCTTTGCATCCGGAAGCAAGGAAGTTCAACCTGTTGCATAAGAATAGTAACAGAAAAAATGTTGGATGCCACGGTTACATTTTTTGCTACAACATTTTATAACAAGTCACAAATATAATATCATGCTAAAAACACATTCACCGACAATTTAGAAATCCACGCATTCAATTTACAACACCATGAGATTAATTAGGACTACAAAGTAAAATGGTTAACCAATAGGCATCAGTTCACATCATCAAGCAATATCCTTCAACATATTTCATTTACCTTGTGACTTTCGTAGGCGGCTTCTTTTTCTGGTTTTGCTTAGGCAAGAGCACCGTAAAACGCGCAAAGCCAAACTTCTTCCTTTTGACGACAAGTTTCTTAGGGTCTCCATCAACTTTCTCCATCTTCCATGCAGACGATAGTTCAACATTTGGTTTTCCAAGCATTTGACCCAATGACACCTTACTTTTTCTGGAGCTTTTTCCAGATTCAAACTCTTGAGTTATCAGAAGTTTATTGCTAAGTATCTGCCCAATTGACAAGTTAGGCCTCAAAACTGGAGTAGTGGATTCGCCTACAAGCGTGATACCATTAAGATCAAGCATCCATGAGTCTCTCCTACGATTGGATGGGCATGGATTTTTGAACTTGGTGTTATTTTGTATAGACCGCCTTCTCTCTCCATTCTCAGATCTCCATTTTCTAAGTGCCTCCTCAACGGCTAGCTTAGCGCTATTTGCTGCTTCAACTCGATCAAGAGCGTCTTCTAAAGCTTGCTTGGAAGTCTTCACTTCTTCCATGGCTTCATCTACTCGCTTCATGATATCCACTTTAAACACATTTTCTTCGTCTACTTGATGCAAGGCCTCTAGCACTCTCAGATTAGAAGATTGTTCAGCATCATGAGCCTTGCTCTTTAAGGAAGAATACTCTTCAAGGGTAAGAGTAATCTTTTCGGTGTCTTCCACCAGACCACCCAACGAACAATTCTTGCTCTTCTCTAAAACCTTGATTTCTCCTAGGGCAACAGATTCCGCTGCCCTAGCAGCTTCTTTCATTTTTCGGGCAGCCACCAGTCTGACCTCTGCTGTTTTTATCTTAGCCTTTGTCTGCTCAATTTGTAACATGACCTTCATGACTTCAGATTTGGCAGTCTCTCCTATTTTTTTATACTTTTCAGCCTCGGTACTTAACCGTTGAAGCTCCAACATAACATCTTTGCCGCCATGTGCACCTTCTTCAATACTAAAATTATTGGATTCTTGTAGCTTTGATTTAGTTTGGCTAATCTCATCTTCAAGAGATGAAATTTTCGATGTACTTGATCTCAACCTTTCACGGGTTTTCTCAAGAGACGCCCTTTCCCGCTCAATCTTCTTGTTGTATAATTCTACAGATGCTCGAATTTCAGCCAGATCGTTTGACGTTTTAGTAAGGTTCCACTTGGCCTGCTTAAGTTCCATTAATACCACACTTGGGGCTGAAGCCAACCCTAGGTTTGATCTTCCTGGTAAATTCTGAAAAGAAAGGTTAGGATTATTCTCCTTTTCCTCCTCTTTGACGAAGGGCAGATTCTCACAAGACATATCAGTCTTAATGTTGAGTTTTGCAGTAGCTTCTTCCTTCTGTAGCTTTGACCTAAGTTCCTCAACCATTAACTTGGTTGATTCAAGTTCCTTCAGAACCTCAAGTGTATCCCTTTCTTTCAATTTTAGCTCTTCGGCTAATTCCGCTGCCTGTTCCTCTACTCTTGCAGCGTCAATCTCTTCCCCATCACTTGACTGACATCAAACACAGTTTAGACATGATTAGACACAAAACTCATGCCTGGATGTCTGAAAGATTGACCATCTCAACTATCTGGTACTTTATATGTCATTCACACTACTCTCCAACAATTTTGTAGTTAACTAGTTTGTTACTCCATTTATAACAACCATCAGAACATCATAGATTTGTGCAAGAAAGATATATGTCTTACGTAATTCAGTTACGTAATACAGTTTATCAGTGAGACGGGTGTTTTTTTAATGTTCGATGTCATACTCACCCGAAACCTTTCAAATTTCAATTTCATCATAATGAACGCAAATGTAGAATAATCACACATAAAACAGAAACACACTCTCACCCCAGTTTTCTGCATAAGTCGAATAAGCACTTGTAATATACGTAGGCAAACCCTCAATAATTAACTTTGCAACTTTCTACCAGCAATCATTTTTTCCCTACTCTAATAGACATATTTTATCTCTACCTACAATTGTTGAGTCTTCTTGTAGCTCACAACATTTCGGTACAAGTAGCATTTTCATATTAAATATACAATATACAGATTCTGCCATATTTTCACGATGATTCCATCAAATAAATGACTACATAAAATTTGCGTATTATACATTTATACACTTTATTAAATTAAAAAGCACTAGTCACTGCTAGATTTGGCAAACGAGCAGCTGAGAGCTTTAATTAATCAGCTGTTTCTCCAATTCTTAAAAATCTCTGATTTCTAAAAATCCTTCCTATGATCTATCACTCACTACTTCCTAATATTCATAGCAAATACAAGTAATAAAGAAGGACGATACATGCCCACTGAAGATCAGCAAAATCTATTTCCTTTTACGGTCTACAATTTATTCTTTCTATTCTTACTACAGTTGAACTTGTCGTACAATTTAGTACTCCATAGTCCATACTACATTAATGTTGTTTTTGTTCCATGGGGAAAGGTTTTTCATTAGAAGATATCACTCCGTAATTATTTTGACAATCAAGTAATTACTCAAGGCTTTCTTATGATTACATGGTTATTCATTTTCTTACCAAAATCTCTTCCGCTATCAAACTAATGTTATTCTCTCATTCTCTTGACCCAAAACGAAACACTTCTGATCTCAGTTCTAGTAATGTATATACTTGTATGAAAAGTAAAATGTGTCCAAAGCAAATTTAATTAGTAAAGGAGAGTAATAAGAAATCAGCAAAATGAAGTTGGGGAACATATTTGGTTATATGCAGAGTATTTAAAAATGTTATTTGCGCCACTGTTTCAAAATTTGCACAGGGCCTCGGAAACCTTTGAGATGGCACTGAATCCAGGTTTCGGGGTTTATTGCTAGACCTAGGTCAGGTCCGTCTTCTACCAAATTAACCCAACTCAAGACGTAAAGCAACAAGTACAGAATCCCTCTCTGCTGTCAACTATCAAGGGATAGTTATCATTGTTTGAAATTTGTGATGGGAATTTTAAAAAATCATTTTCCCTCCATTTCACTTTTAATTATCGTCTTTTCTCTAAAACTTATTCCAAATTAATTGTCCTCTTTCTAAAAGTTTGCTAAAATTGGTGAACTTCCACTATTACCTCTAATATTTTAGAGTAACTAGTTAACTACTACTCACTCTACATTGTCCTAATTCTTTTGAATTAAAGGGTTAAAGTAGTAATTTTACATCTATTTCGTGAATCTTCCTAAAATAGAAGGTAAAACGATAAAAATGGAATGAAGGGAGTAACAATTAACCGAGACGAAGGGGGTCCAACAATTTTCATATAACAATTGCATATTAAGTACTTGTAATAAAACATTACATGTAAAGTCTAAACACTAATTAAATTTCCCATATCCATTCTTATTTTTAATCATTTAATAAATAAATAAAAACCCATCTACATTATACTGTACTCCATAACAATTACTATTAGTGAATTAAAAAAAAAAGGAAGAAAAAGAAATACCAGAAGTTGAGAAGAAATAGAATTAAAGGAGTGAAGAGGTTTCCAAAAGCCAAGACCACCAAACATATCAACAGCTTGTTTAACAGACTGAAATGGTGCAGAAGTGTCAATCTCTGCCTTCCTCAACATCCCACTTTCTTCAACTTCTGATTTCCCAATTTCTAGGGTTTCCTCTTCTGCCATCAACTTATAATGATAATAGAAACAACTTTCCAAAAATAAAATAGTTAAGCAAGTATAGTGTATACTTACTAAGTTACTAAGTTGTGTATAGTAGTGGTTGAAGTAGTAAGAAGAATGAGAAGAAAATTGGTTGAAGAATTTAATGAGAGAAGTGAGAAAGTGTGAAGTGTGAGTAAATCAAGTATTGGAAATGGGGAAGGAGACATTAAAGTATAGTTAACATAAAGTGTGTGTGTCGGGACATGTTAAGTTTTGTAAACTGTAGTGTAACGTTCGAGTTTTATGAGTCAACGGTCGGTTTTCGTGGCATCTTTATTTGAATCTTGTCAATTTCTGATGTGTGTGCTTACAAAGTGTCATCCTTTGAAAGCCCTCCCCTCCAAACTAAAATTAATTTCGGTCTTTGGATGATCTTTGAGACGGTATTTTTATCGTTCTTTTTGTCTAATACGATATTGTTGGGTTTGATGGCTCAACAAGTATTTCTTGTTTTGTTTGGCAATCTCACATTGGTAAGGAACTCCCTCCTCTTCTTGTTTTTATATGATACTTTTCTTTGTATGCTTAAGTGTGATACAAAAGAGTTTTGTATAGGTGTATGAGCATGCGGATTGGGCCAAACACACAAACACGCACCATGCCGGGTCGGGCTCGGATCTTGGGTCTTGGGTGGAGCACCGGGCGTAGCCTTCTTTTTGCTACCTGTGTGCCAAAGATTTTATGACTGTTATAATCCCTATAATTAAGTGCCTAATTTATGGATTTAATTACGAATTTGATTCTGTGTTTATGGGGAGCGTTTTTTGGCTTCTCTACTGGCTATTGTTCTTATAAATAGCCAGTGTTTCTTTCAGTTTCAACACACCAAAAACAATCTTCTCCTCTCTAAACATAATGTCTTCTTTTCCTAGGTATTGTTACTGAAAGCTCTCATACGCTAGTGGTGGTGTACGGGTGATGCCGTGTAAACCTTGGGGAACTACCGGGGTGGACCGATTACCACTTCCGTCGTGCCGTAATAGTTTTCAAGTCAGTGGATATTTACCACAGCACTGTAAGTTCTCTAAATCGATAATTTCTATTCCATTGTTACTCTCTTCTTTCTAACAATTAGAAAACTATTATTTTCGGCGTAACAATGGTTGTTGTGTCGAATAAGACTATTCCTGATTTGTCTAAATTGGAGCCACTAGATGGTAATAATTATAAAAGATGGCCGCAAAAGCTACTTATGTTTTTCGAACAACTAGATGTCGATTATGTTCTATTTTCCGATGCACCTATTCCGATTACTCTTAATTTTGTTGAAGAAACCCCTCCCCTTGCTGCTATTATTAAGACAAATGAAGAGTCTTTGAAAAAATATGTCAAGGATAATAAAACGGCAAGGTGTCACAATCTAAATCACATGACTAATACTTTGTTCGACCTTTTCATGATTCATAAGTCTGCTAAATTTATTTGGGAGACGTTAGAGAAAAAATATGGTTCGGATGATGCTGGGAAAAAGAAGTATGTGGTTGGAAAGTGGTTAAATTTTTCTTTGGTAGATGATAAACCTATTATGGATCAAGTTCATGAGTATGAGAATTTTTGTGCTGATGTTGTTAATGAGGGCATGAAACTAGATGAAGTTTTTTTGGCTAATGTGTTGCTGGAAAAATTCCCCCCGTCCTGGCGTGAGTATAGGAATCACCTTAAACACAAGAAAAAGGATTTGTCTCTTCAAGAATTGATAGGTCATATGCATACTGAAGAGGCCAATCGTCTTAAAGATAAGTAAGCTTTGAAATATGTCAACACCGTTAAGGTTAACATTGTTGAAACTGGAGGCTCTTCGAATTTGGACAAGTTTAAGGGTAAGGGTAAGCTCAAATTCGGTCAGGGGCAGCCCAAGGGTCAAAATCAATCTGGTAAGTTTGTTTACAACAAACCGAGTCAAGCCAAGACTTGGAAATTCCACAAACCTATCGGGAATATTCATAAATCGGGAAACTTTGCTTGTTATGTATGCGATCTGACTGGGCATAAGGTGTATCAGTGTCCTCAAAAGAAAGGAGGTCTGATTGGTCAGAATGGTGCTCAAGTCAATCTTGCCGAGACAAGATGTTATTGATGCGGTCATAGTGGAGGCTAATCTGATTGCTAATGTTGTTGATTGGATTTTGGATACTGGGGCATTAAAGCACTTATGTTCAAACAAGGAGCTGTTCGCCGAGTTTGAAGAAGTTAACAATGGTGAATGTGTCTTTATGGGCAACTCTTCTTCCGCTCCTATTAATGGCAAAGGCAAGATCCTTCTGAAACTTACCTCAGAGAAAACCCTCGCTCTTAATAATGTGCTTTTTGTTCCCACACTACGACGTAATTTAGTTTCTAGAGCTTTACTAAACAAAGCTGGTTTGAAAAATGTTTTTGAAGCTGATAAAGTTGTAATTACTCGTAGTGGGAATTTTGTGGGCAAGGGTTATCTCTCGGGAGGTCTATTTATTTTAAATGCTGTAGTTGATTCAGTTTTTAATAATAACGTTGCATCTTCTTCTGCTTATATCGTTGAGTCTCTGTATGTTTGGCATGGTAGACTAGGTGCAGCAGGAGCTCACACAAGGGGCCTTGATGATCAAGCCACAAACAAGGCAAGCCTAACCCCAATGACCCCTCAGATGGAAGCTAGAGTTACAAGGTCCAAACAACAAGCTATGACAAGCCAAGACCAAACCATGCCAAGCTACAACAGTAAGGGAGACAGTCCAAGACTCAACAACCCATGCCAAGCCCCAACACAACCCACATTACCCACACAAGACAGAAACAAAACCCTTCAGGCTCAGACAGACCAATTCACAAACCCTGTATCTAGGAGGTACACCAGAGCATCCCAACCACCCCCACCATGGCCTACCATCAAGCCAACCCACTAAGCTACAAGTTTGTCCAGGACAAATCCTTTTGAAGTCTAGTAAAAACCCATGAAACAGACACCCCAAGTTAGAGTCCAGCAAACCCATTAAAAACAGAGAAAGTACAAGGCAGTTTGTGGTTTCCTTTTGTTTAAGTCAACTTGTCCTCGTCCAAGGCAGGTCTTATCTATGTCCTAATAAGAGTAGGGAGTCCCAAGGAGCAGCAACACATCCAGGCAAAGCAACAAGGCAACAAGAACAACAGATTTCCATTTCAGGAAAACTCCAAAACTGCTTTATTTGCTTTTTGTTCAGTCTGTTTTTGTGTCTTGTGTCTGTTCTTTATAGTTGTTGAGCTCGTCCTATTATGAGGCTCTTAATTAGTGTCAGTAGTAGTAGTTTGAATCCTAAGTTGGCCCTTGGATGATCTGTGCATCCAATGGCTCACAAGTTATCAGCCCCTCTATATAAAGAGGTCTTGTATGTTTGTTTGAGCAGACTTTTATGAATGAATGAATTAAACTTTGAGAAATCACTCAATGTTATCAAACTTGTGCTAAGAGCTGTAGTTTGAAACAAGCCTGATACATCTCCCAGGTGTTTGATCAGTGCCTTGTATTGTGAGTCAAGTTATACCTGTGCTTTGCTGTGGTTAACTTACTTGCTGTTGAGTTTAGTTTAGAGTGTTTGTGCTTTGCTGTAATACTTAAAAACTATCTCTAAATCCAGTCTTTGAGTCCTTTTCTCTTGTGCTTTGCTGTAGAGAATTGTCTCTAAGTCATATCCCCTGAGTCTTTCAGTTAAACAACTCAATATCCCTAAAACAATATCCCTTGTCACTTGTTTTGTTCTCAGTTTGAATCAAGTTCATCAAGCTTACTTAACACTTGTGAACCTTAGTAGTTTACACTCCACTAGGTCATTTAAATGTTGATTCTATTAAAAGACTTAAAGCGATGTCTTTAATTTCTGATTTTAGTAATAGTGAGTTCTCTAAGTGTCCTAGCTGTGTAGAGGCAAAGTTTTCTAAGAAACCTAGTAAGCCTGTTAAGATTAGAAACACCGGACAACTTGAGTTAATTCATACCGACCTAGCTGACTTCAAGAATTCCATGAGTCGAGGAGGGAAACACTATTATGTAACCTTTATAGATGATTATTCTGGATTTACCAGAGTGTACCTTCTTAAGACAAAAAAATGAAGCAGAAGAGATGTTTATCAAGTATAATAACGAGGTAGAAAATCAACTTGACAAAAAGATTAAGCGTATTAATTAGGTCCGACAGGGGTGGTGAGTATGGTTCTAACTTACTGGTAAGTTGTTGTGAGAAATTTGGCCTTATCCATGAGAAAAGCTCACCTTATTTGCCCCAATCCAATGGTGTAGCTGAGCGTAAAAATCAAAATTTAAAAGAGATGATGAATGCTATGCTTTTAAGTTCTGTCCCTCCTGATGATATGCGGGGGAAGCTATTTTGTCTGCTTGTCATATTCTTAACAGGGTACCTCATAAGAAATTAGACAAAACTCTCTATGAGCTGTGGAAAAGGTACGCTCCAAACTTGGGTTATCTTAAAGTGTGGGGGTGTCTGGCTAAGGTAGGATTGCCTGACTTTAGGAGACCTACCATAGGACCTAAGACTTATGATTGTGTTTTTATTGGCTATGCTCAGAATAGTTGTGCCTATAGGTTTTTGTCCTTGAGTGATAGATCTATTTCCGAGGTAAGAGATGCCGAGTTTTTTTAACATACTTTCCCTTTTAGGAAAAATGATGTGTTGCCTTCTAGCATGTCTGTGTTACCTGGTCATGTGCCTTCTAGTTCGACGTCTTTTGATCATGTTGCCGCACCTAGAAGAGGTAACACTACTACAAAAACAGGAAATGACAACGGTTAAAAACCGTTGTAATATTAAAAAGCGGACGTTGTTAAAGCCTCCGTTGTTAAAGGTTTTAACAACGGTTCCAATTTAATGAAAATACCGTTGTTAATAGTTTTAACAACGGTAAGAAGTCGTTGTTATTACTAGATAACTGTTGTTAAAACGTGTGAATAATTATGGTGGGAAAGATACGAGAACGGTTCTATTAAATTAAACCGTTGTTAAAGGTATGATTAGTTTTGGTGGGAAATATTATAACAACGCTATTTTTTTTAAACCCGTTGTGAATATAGTTAATTACAACGGAGTATAATAAATAAGCCGTTGTGGAAAGTTTTAATAACAACCGGTATTCTAGAATAAACCGTTGTTAAAGGTATGATAAGTTTTGGTGGGAAATATGTTACAACGCTTTTAATGAATTTTAAAAAACCGTTGTTATTATTTTTATTATTGTTTTTGAAAAAATTGTAATTTGTTCCCCTGCCACCACTGAAAATCCTGCATAAATCAGCAGCAGTAGCAGCAGCACGCATCATAAACCAATTTCAGAAGCAGCAAAATGATATATCTATATATATATCAGAGCAATTCATGTACAGGGCAATTCATGTACATGGCAATTCATGTACAGCAGCAGCAAAATGATATATACAACCAAAATGATCTCTTTTAGAGCAATTCATACTTACAACTTGCTCTAATTAATGACTTCTACAAATTAAAGTTCCCTATCTGCTTCCAAAATAATCTAAGTTCCCTTAACTCTTTGTTTGTTCAAGGACGTATTTGCCCAACAAGTCCCTTACCTCGTCTATATTGTGCTTAGTGTACTCAGGGACATGTGGCGTCTTGATTGAATACTGCGGATAAAACAAATAAAAGACATCGATCAGTAGGGTAACAACAGTATAGGCATATCATACATAATTAGCAACATCGATCATATATATATAGCAGAAAAGATATCAGCTCTAATGAAAAAAAGTAAATAATAGCTACATTAAACTACTAACTCTTTCTGGAATGCTGATATATCTTCGCCTAATAATCTCCAACATGAAACGACAAACGTAGTATCCACATTGGATGCTATCCGGCTGTTTAGGGACCTATTATTACATAATAAACGAAGAGACGAGAAGGCAATTACCAATTAGTTTAATGCGTAATTAAAAAAGACAGATGTATATGCGTAATTAGTTTAATGCACTATTGTATTTGCGCGTACGTACCCCTGTTATCGTAATAAAAGTAGGGCCATCATCAGAATATTCTGTCGGTTGATTGCCGGTTGCTCTTTTCTTCTCAAAGGCCCTTTAAAAAAGGAAAGAGGCCGAAAGTCACATAAACTTACTTAATAATAATAAACTACTAACTTAATATTATATGTGCCAAATCATCATCAGTACGTATTATAAACTTACTTAATAATCAACATCTTAAAGGTCTCGGATGGTTGTCCATGCAAAGAGTCCAACCAAAATACTTTCTTCGTGGTCGGATTGATCGCTGCTAGCACCCAATGTCTCCTAGAGATCGAGAGACACATCATTATTAACAAGCACAACATGCATCATAACCAAACATATAAAAATGCAATTGTATTTGGAATCGTAATATTAATTATATATTACCCGGCTTCATTATAAGGGGCAAAAATGAGCTTATTGTTTTTCGCCAATTCCCCAGCAATATAATTTACACGTTCTTCATACGAAAACATCTCGATATGCATAGATAAAACATTTGGGCACATGAATCCGTATTGAGGAAGTGGATTAATATTGGTCTCGGCGGGGATCACAACCGAGTTCAAGTACCTACATGCCGGTTTTAATTCCGATATTATAAACACTATATCTTACTTAGTCAGAATATTAGAATACTGCATGATTTAATTTATTAAGAAACTTACTTCATCCAAACATATAGGTGTTGGACATCAATCTCGTCAAGGCCAGCCCAAACGGCTAGCGTATCCCAATCCAGCATTGCTTGGCGTTCTACCCCTACAATATCATTCTCGAGCGGAATAACTATTAATTGCTCGCTTGCTATGCGTCTCTCAGCCTCCTTATAAAGCTCCAGCATCGCCACCGTTCGTACTTTTTCCATGTAAACGTTCCCATGATATTTAGTACTGGATAGACTCCTGACCTCTTTCAGCTTGGGGAAATGATGCGGTGTGCTACCTTTCACAACCTACATGTGGCTAACTAAATTAAGTTGCTCTTTCAATGATGAGGCGATAGTAGAACTTAAAATAGAAAGAGAGTTGATTAAATACCTCATCAAGTTGTTGTTTTGACGAGGTAGTAGAAAGATTATTGTCTATCGAGTTAGACTTATCCATGTTTTTTGTTACCTACAAAACAAAAATAAAACATATAAATTTCACTATTTATGAAGGTGATGAACAAAGACAAAAGGCGGGTTAAATTAGATGTATTTTTCTAACCCCGTCTACATTCTGTTGAATTTTACAATCACGAGCCAAGAAAATGTGGCTTTGAGGCCATTGGACAAAACCTTTAACCGCATCTGCCAGTATTACTATGTCGTCGCGGACTGTGACGGGCAGTTTACAGGTTTCATAGCCCTTCACGACTCCCACTATCCCCACTTTTGCATGCTTCGGCAAGAGTGGTACGCCATGAACCAAGATGGTTTCCGCTGAGTCCTTGGGCTTTGGGCATACGAAAGCCCGAGCAACAATCACATTCTCTTTTAATGAAGGGTCGGCGAGACGAACAAGCCTCCGCTGTTTTGTGGCCTGAAGAATACACATTATTTACTAAATACCAAAATATAATAGATATCATAAATGATCTATATTGAGTATATAATGTAAAGTTAGTTACAAGTATTTATTGTTGGTGGGTAGGCTATTATACCTTATCGGCTTGAGGTATCAAAACCTCAGCAGCATTAGGTACCTCACCCGTCTCCTCAAGATGCGTCCCCTTTTCCGACTCATTTACCTAATAAAACAAACCAATCAAAGGCATGGCTGCTAGAAAGAACAAATGCAGGAAAAAAAGAAGAAGTCATATTTACCTTACCGGCTTGAGGTATTAAAACCTCGGCAGCAGTAGGTACCTCAACCATCTTCTCAGCCGTCTCCTCATGTATTGGCAAGGTAGTAGTGTCTGCCTCTTGGCAAATCTGTTGCACTACCTCGCCCTTTTTAATGACATCCTCCATCATCTTCAATTCTTCTTCGGAAGGCTTGCCTCCAGAACTCATCTTCAGTATCACGGAGGCCAATAACTGAACCTGCACGCCCAAAATGTAGAATCAGCAATTTGTTAAAACAATAAAATGTGAATTTTAAATGACAATAACAAATGGTATACGTACCATGTCAGCCTTCCCCTTATTTTTCTTCTTCTTGTTCGAGCTAGTTGTCCCATAATATTTCGTGACTCCGACATGTAATGGGACGCCCCTTAATCGACCTGGATGCTCGGGACGGCCGATCGCTCTAGCAAGAACGTCGTCACGACCACTCGGAGTGAATTTCCCTTCCGCAACCTCCTTCAGAACATTCTCCTATAATATATTAAATAAACTTAATTTAATTTTTGTTACTAAAATAAATAGATAGTTAGACATACAAGAATTGAACAATAAAGTTATTAAAAACCCGTCTTAATAAAAATAATACTTACTATGTTGGCCAAGACTTCCTGATCATATTCGTTACATGTTCGGGATCCTTTAGGCGTGTGCCCTTCTTTATAAGTTACGTGCCGATTCAAGTCGGTCACACCTTTTGACACCTACACGTTAACTCAAAAATAATATATGTATACATGTATATCAAGTCCAAGTATGATTAAAAAAATCTAATATATAGATGCTACTTACGAGATTTTCTTCTATCAATCTGTAACCGCCTCGAGAACCATAATATACCCCCCGCTTCTGTGAGATGTTAGCACGATTTCTGGCGCTAACGCTCTTCAAATCATATAAAATCGCAAGTAGATGAGACAATTAGAAAATTATAGATACAAGTAGAGTTTTAGAAAAATGTAACCTGAAACTTTTAGAAAAATGTAACCTTAAGTAGAGTTTTACAAAAATGTAAACATATGACATGGATACTTAACCTGAAACTTTTCAGTAGCTCGTTTCGCCTTATAATTATCCCATTGTTGCTGAGTGATGTGGGGGTACTTTGTCGGTGGGCTCTTATGCATCTGCCCCGTCTCCTTGTCCACATACAAGTGTAATTTGGCAAGGTCACACCTCCACTGCCTTAAGACTGCCGCTTGCCTTACGTAATAGATACTTATCATGGCAGTCTGGAATATCGAAAGCTTCCTGCATCATCATCATATATACTAATAAGCGGCTGTCTAATATCATACCTTTACACGAACCTTTATACGGCTTCCTGCCTTATGTAATAGTAACTTATGCAAAATAAAATGGTGTTTAGCTAAAGATATTATCATACCTTTATACGTTTCAAGAGTAAGTTCTGCAATGAAGGATTTATATTCCTGAAATCATCTAAATCTATAGGCACAAACTGTTTGGTTGTAACTCCAATCCAAGTGGCTAAATGGCTAGCATTTGGACCAGTAGGAACACCTTTCACACTCCATTTTATTTCCATCGGCGTTTTTGCCGCTATAGCTGCAAGGGCTGCAGAGCACTTCGAAGCACCCCTCTCACCAGGCTTATCCCCCTTATCATTGTTTTCTACTCTTTTCCGTTTTTCACCCATGATAATCCTAAGACACTAAGACCTTCAAAATAAATGAAATAGTAACGGAACAGAGTCATGCATACAGCGATTCTAAAACCCTAAGACCTTGAAATGAATGAAATAGTAACTGAACAAATAAAGAGTCATGCAGAGATTCTAAAACTCTAAAAACTTAGAAAGGAATGAAACTACATGATAAAGAGAACGATAAATAGAAAATGAAAACAAAAAGATGAACTTCAAACTTAAAACCCTAAAGACGAAACACAAAAATTACCTGATAAAGAAAATGAGAACAGGGTGATGATAAAGAGAACAGGATGATGATCACGAGTACGAGGAGGATGATGATGATACTAAACAAAAAGATTTGTGTTGTAAACGAGGATGATTGTAAACGAGGAGGATGATGATGATAATGTACGTGTGTAAAATTTACTCTATAGGATTGTAAATTATTTTTTATTAAGAGAAACTAAAGGGTTTATTAAGAGAAACTATTGACAACGGTTATCCTACAAACCACCGTTGTTATAGAGTAATAACAACGGTTAAATAACACCCGTTGTAGAAAGTAATAACACTAAGACAACGGTTTATTTATTATAAACCGTTGTTGAAAGTAATAACAACGGTGAATTTCTAAAACACCGTTTTTATAGATTATGTATATTTTTTTTAATTTTTCAGATACGCGCGCGCGGTATTAAAATTTGAGGCACGAAATAAACTCATTAACTTTGCTCTAAATTAATTTATTTAACTTTGCTCTAAATTTAATTTAATTTATTTTACTTTGCTCTAAATTTTATATTATAGGCGTAAGTTACGTTTAATTATTAGCTCGGATCGGGTTTGGCCTGGGAATCAATTCTAATCGGGTTAGATTCGGCGGGTTTGTAATTAATAACTTTATCGATCGGGTTAGTTATTAATTATTTTTAGTTTTTGGTTCAATTACCTCGAATCGGGTCATTTTCTTTTTAATTAAGGAACTGGTTATTATAATTATCATGCATCACTAGTTAACCTGAAACTAATCGATCGGGTGGCCAGGCCAGCAGTTACGGATCGGGCAATCCACTTTCTAGATCAGAGCAAGCGTACGTAATAGCTACGCACTTCAATTCGGGTCGATCGCTTTTGGGCAGGGTCGGGGGCACGTGTCATTATTAATTACCTCGTATATATATATGTACTACTTATTGATGATGATATATATATATATATATAATAATTAAATGATGATGACTTCCGGATCTCTAATTAACGACGCTCGTACTACAATTTGCAATAATAACAGATTCATCAATGCACATACATGCAATTCAAGTAAGCAAGCTAAGTATTATATATACACGTACGTCAATGTTTCCCAAATTAAATAATAATGATATATATATATATATATATATATGGCCTGGGGTCGATCGACTTCGTTCATCCAATTCAAGTACGCTAATGAACGGGCCGTTTTTGCATCACAAACCTGAAACTGTCCGACCCAAAATTAATTAGCTCGCTAGTATCGGGTTATTTTATTTAATTCGATAGAAATCATTATTTATTATCCGCGTGATGATTATTAAGTATCATTTTCGGGTCGGATCACTTTTAATTATTAAGTATCATTATTAGTATACGTGTGTTACTTCAAAATAACCCTAAACCCTAAACCCTAAACCCTAAACCCTAAACCCTAAACCCTAAACCCTTTTTTATATACTTCTAATAATACATCAAAATATTGAACATCAATTCAAACACTTTAAACAACATTCTTTCTCATTGATTTCATTAGGAATAACCTAGATTTTATAATAAAGTACATTACATTCATCCGACATCAAATAAATAAAGATGTTAAATAATCCGGAACAATTCCGGTTAAGTGTAAAAGCTTTTCTCACACTGCCACCAACAATCCGGAACAATATTGATGATACTGATGACTTCCGGATCATTAACCTCGTATTTTGCAATAACAGATTCAATGCCTGCAAGTACACGTCTTGCATGTGGAGATAAGGTAGGACGGGTACAGCTCAACATATCTCTTGCGGCATCCAACCTCCGAGTATAAGGCCGACGTGGGTAGACAGAGGACGATGATGATGACGACGCTTGGTTGACAAGTCGGACTGCTTCACGCCTCTTAATCCAATAATCCCTTCGATGTTCAATGGATCCTTTAATCAATGGGTGATGATCAGCGGGAACTACGGCAAGAGCCTCCTCCTCATCTGCAATCAATTTTGTAAGGGTCGTTTCATCGTTGGGAAGGTTAACTGCTGCCATTGATGATATTAATTTTAGGGTAGTTATGGAATATTTAAAGGAGGGGTTTTGAGGTTGTATTTATAGAGGGGTTATGCTGCCATTGATGATGTTCAATGGATGCTTTAATCAATGCTGGTTCTGCTGTTGTTTATTCACGGGTTTGGACTGCAATATCTTTTAATTAAAAATAATAATGTTGAGCAATAACAACGGTTATTGGTACAAAAACCCGTTGTTATTACGCAATAACAACGGTTATTGGTACAAAAACCCGTTGTTATTACTAACCACAACGGTTTTCGTTACCACAACCGTTGTGATAGGGTTACTGCACATTGCAGTAAATGCATTGACTGCACATTGCAGTAAATGCATTGACTGCATATTCACACATTTACTCAATCAATAACGTACTGCATGCATGTGAATGTATAGTCGTTTTGGGAACCAATGCATGCATGTGAATCAATGCCTTCATGTGAACCAATGCATGCATGTGAATAAATAACTCCAATAAATAACTCTCTATAAATACAGCCTCAATACAAGCAGGTTATCAACCACATACAAAATTCCCAACTCTAATCAATATCATATTTGCTAAACCATACAAAATTTCCCAGCCTCAATACTAACATCAACCATACAAAATGTCTGGAACTTTTACTAAACCATATGCTTGCATCATGAAAGAAATGCCTTGTCATATTGAGGGTGGCTACGTTGTGTGTAAAAGTTACAAAAAACTCCGTGATACGCTTATTCGAAATGGCTACTTAATAAGGAAGATGTGGCCAAATTATCATCGCGGGCACTTTACAGGGCATCTCGTTTTCGAGTTTGGGATGTCGGATGCTCATCGTGCGTCCGCATTCAAACTGGCAAGAATGTTTGACAAGGCCGGGCATGGGAGACAAGATTTTATTGAGAGCACGGACCACAAGCCTGGGCCATATCTATGGGTGGCTTCCGAACATGAGCGTTACTGTTTCCCAAATGGGGTCGACCTCGTTGAAGTGACCCAGGTAGAGCAGTGGGAAGGGTTGGCTCTGGCCGAGGCTGACCCGATTGATGCATATGCTCTAGCGGTGGCAGCTATCCGGGAGATTTACCCGGACTCAATTTAATTTGTTGTTGTTGTTTGGTTGTAGTTGTTTGGTTGTTTGGTTGTTGTTGTTTTGGCGCCATTTGTGTGTGGCGCCGTTTGAACTTATAATTTAATAATATTAATGTTGATACGTTAATTTGTTTTTTGACTTAAGTTTAGAAGTAATTAAACTTATTCAATATAAAGCTATTCAATCGATAAAGCAAAATTAGAATTGAACGACATTCAGGAAATGACATTCACAAATTTGCTAATAATTGACGTTCAGGAAATAAACGACATTCAGGAAATGACATTCACAAATTCACAAATTCAAGAAATAGTTGATAAAAATAATAGCTGAGTAATAAGGGAGATGATGACAGAAAAATGATCGCTTTGTGATAGAGTTTTTGTGTTGCAGTACTACAGTCGTATTACTAATGTTGTGTGTTTTCTATCTACAAATATTGACAACGGTTATTATAAACAAACCGTTGTGATAGAGCAATGACTACGGTTATAGTAGTCTACCCGTTGTAATTAGTAAAAACTATGACAACGGTTTATGGTTATTAACCGTTGTTATAATCAATAACAACGGGTAGATTTACAACAACCGTTGTTGTTGCTTACCTTTATTTTTTTTTAATTATAATTATAAGAGACAGCAATATCATAAGTACTATACACTGCAATAATAATCAGCAGAAACCAACAAAGACAGCAATATCATAAGCACTATACACTGCAATATCAGCAGAAACCAAAACATGGAGACTGTATAATGAATGACCAAAAGCTAAATAATTTGGGATTCTTCAACAATGACCAAAGCTAACAAAAACTAAAGACAATACCACCTCAGGATCGGGGACGTTTCTTGCCCGACATAGTTTCTTCGTTAACCCAAATACCTTCACCATGATCATCACGCATATAGATGCTTTCAATGTTATCATGATCAGTGTCAACATTGTCGAAATAAGATACAGTGGAAGAGTGATCCATTCCCTCAAACACGACATCCTGATCATTATCCCCACCATTATCGGGTGCACCCCGTCTACTCCTTATAGATAGTACAACAGACCACTTCTTATCCATAGGATCGGTGACATAGAACACTTGTTTAGCTTGGGATGCCATTATGAAAGGATCATCCTTATTATTGCCAACCTTATCCAAATTGACCAACGTAAATCCCATTTTATCCTTTCGAACACAATTGTTGTTGTTATCAACCCAGTTACATCGAAACAGAGGTATTGTGAAATCAATGTAATCTAATACCAATATTTCTTGAATAACACCATAATAAAGGCATTTTCCCCAAATAGGGTTTTTATCTTTTGAAGTAGCAAAGTGCATTGCCTCAAATTCAGAACTCACACCACTATTTTGCATTGTGCTCAACTCATCTTGCTCGCGGGTGTAAAAAGTATAACCATTAATAGCAAAACCGCTGAAAAAAGTGGCCCTGGCATGTGGACCTAACCCAAGACGTAGTAACCTAGGAGAGATGTCATCACCATACAAATTCTTATACTCCAAGACAACATTCCTAAACCACTCTCCAAATGTCTTCTTATGCTCGTTTGCAATCCACATCTCGCTCTTGTTTGGGTGATCGTATTTGAGCTCATCTTTGTGTTGTTCAATATAAGGTTGCACCTCATCTTCGTTGTTTAGCACATACGTATGTGCTAAATGTAACATGTCACGTGACACAATTTTTTCAACCCGGCCCCTAATACCTTTTCCGGTCATCCAGTCACTATGACGATTCTTTGGAACGCCAATTAACTCCTCAGGAGAGAGATGAGCGTAACAATATGCAAGAGCTTCGTCTAATATAGCACGTTCAGCAATACAACCTTCTGGACGATACCGATTAGATGTATAGTCCTTGTAGACTTTCATCAATCTTTCGAAAGGATACTGGTATCTCAAGTACACGGGCCCAAGGTACAAAATCTCCCTAACCAAGTGAGTGGTCAGGTGAATCATGATAGTGAAGAAAGAGGGTGGAAAATACATTTCAAAATGACAAAGAGAGGTGACAACGAGGTCCTGCAATGAATCCGCAGCATCGGGATCGATGACTTTATCGCATATGGACTGGAAGAAGAGACAGAATCTGGTAATAGCATATCGTACCTTTTCAGGTAAAATGGAGCGAATAGCCACGGATAGTAATTGTTGCATCAAAGTGTGGCAATCATGTGACTTTAACCCGGTGAGTTTTAGATCTTGCATCGACACAAGGCTTTTGATGTTGGACGAATAACCATGTGGCACTTTAATTCCATTCAAGCATGCACAAAACTCTTTTTTCTCATTCCGTGAAAGGGTATAAGCTGCTGGCGGTAAAAATGTACCATTACCTCTCTTCTGTGGTGCCAACTCTAGCCTAATACCCATCATTTGCATATCTTCCCTAGCTGCGGCGTTATCCTTTGTTTTACCGGGAACATTCAGGAGGGTATTGATAATATTATCACAGACATTTTTCTCAATGTGCATGAAATCGAGGCAATGCCTGACCTCCAGGTCAGGCCAATATGGAAGTTTATCAAAAAATATGGATCTTTTCTTATACCCACGAGTAGACAATTTAGAGCCGTTCTTCTTCCCATATTTTATCTCTATATGCTTTACTTTCTGATAAACTTCATGCCCACTCAAAATTCTAGGAGGTTGACGATGTTCTTGACGTCCATTAAATGCTTTCTGCTGCTTGCGATAACAATGGTCAGGATCCAAGCCCCTCCTATTTCCCAAATACACATACTTATGAGAACACTTCAAGTATTCAGACTCGATATCCTCCCCACACAATGGACATGCCTCTTTCCCATGCACCGTATGCCCAGAAAGGTCGCCATAAGCCGGATAGTCGGTTATTGTACACAATAACATCGCTCTCAAATTGAAAGTTTCATTCCTATATGCATCAAATACTTCTATCCCACTATCCCACAAAATTCGCAAATCATCTAAAAGAGGTTCCAAATAGACATCTATATTATTTCCAGGTTGTTTAGGGCCGGAAATTAACAACGACAACATCAAGTACTTTCTTTTCATGCACACATATGGAGGTAAGTTGTATATTGCCAACACTACTGGCCAAGTACTATGTTGGGTACTCATGTTTCCATGTGGGTTCATTCCATCAGTGGACAGCGCTAGACGTAAGTTTCTAGGTTCAATGCCGAAATCGGGATACTTAGCGTCGAACGATTTCCATTGCATACCATCTGCCGGGTGTCTTAACTTCCCATCATTTATTCTTCCAGTTTCATGCCAAGTTAACATTTTTGAATCATTGCTATTCGCAAACATCCTTATGAATCTTGGTATCACTGGAAAATACCATAACACCTTAGCCGGGATCCCTTCCTTATCCTTATAACGCCACTCAAAACAAACCGGACAATTGGTTAAGTTTTGATATAATTTTCGATACAATACGCAATCATTTGGACATGCATGTATTTTCTCATATTTCATACCCACCCCTCTAATTAGTTTTTTAGCCTCATATGTCTTAACGGGAAGAACATTACCATCTGGAAGCATGTCGTTTATCAAGGCTAATAAACTAGTGAAACATGTGTCACTAACCCCATTTGCCCCCTTGATATTATACAACTTCACCACAGCCGACATCTTTGTGTACTTACAACCAGGGTATAGAGGCGCTTCAGACTCACACAACTTCTTATACATGTTGTCAAGGTCATCCAAATTAATGTTTTCATCTTCAAAAGCATTTGATTCATCATCCTTTTCTTCATTATCTGTAGACCCAACATTCAACTCGTCTGCTTCAAACTCAACATACTCGGCAAACTCGGGATCATCAGTTATCCTTTCGTATACCTCAAGATCATCTTCTTCAAAATTATTATCTTCCTCTAATGATTCCCCATGAAAAATCCAACGGGTATAGGATCGACTAAAACTATACTTTTCTAGGTGAATTTTAACGTCCGGAATAGCCATATACCTAATATTACCACATCTTTCACAAGGGCATGGAATACTAGAAGAACCATTCAAATTGTTCGCAACGACTTCATAAAATTCAGCTAAACCATCCTTATAGTTTGGGTCACTCATATTCGCAGCATTCATCCAAGTTCGAGTCATTTATCTACATTCGTAGTATATATAGTAAGCCAAGTAATTCAGAAAATCCAACTAATTAAAACTAATTCAATAATAAGCCAACTAATTCAGAAAATGCAATGTATAAGGCAACTAATTCACAAATAAACGAAATTCAGGAAATCAATAAAGAAAAATTATTAGAATACCTGATTAATAAGAAATAGCAGACGGAGATGATGACAAAGAGACGATCAGGAAATCAATAAATTATTTTTAGTGTTTGTGTTTTTGTGTTGCAGTACAGTATTATTAGTGTTCTGTGTTTTTTTTCATCTTTATTAAACGTATTGACAACGGTTATTATTCATATTCACCGTTGTTATTAGGTTACCTATTTACAACGGTTAACAAAGTTAAATCCGTTGTTACAACTAACAACAACGTACAACAAAATCATCTCCGTTGTTATTAATTTAAGCCAAATAATGCGCCAAATTAATAACACATTATAACAACGGGTTTTTCATACCCGTTGTTATTAATTTTTATTATTTCGCGCTAAATTAATAACAACGGACATATAATAAACTGTTGTTATTAGTAAATTTATTTACAACAGTTATTTTAGTTCACGCCGTTGTTAAAACTAATAACAACGTTTGAAAAACTAACACCGTTGTTATTAGGTTTAATAAAATTCCGCGGAAAAATATTTATCCATTCCACAACGGTTTTTCTTTATTTTCGTGAGTATGCGTTGTTGATGGGGCGTTGTTATTGCCTGTATTTGTAGTAGTGTAAGAGAGTTAGAATCGAAAAAAACCTTTGGAGATGATTTTGTTTCGACCTTTCTGTCTGATGTCAAAGCTTTTAGTTTGGTTAGTGATGAGCTTGTGTTAGCCTATTTAATAGAGGAAGATCAAAAAACATATGATGAGGCTATGAGGTCTATAGATGCTAATTTTTGGAAAGATGCTATTAAAAGTGAACTAAACTCTATTATGTAGAATCAAACTTGGGAATTAGTCGATTTACCCAAGGGTAGTAAACCCATTAGTAGTAAGTGGATCTTTAAGAAGAAAATGAGACCTGATGGATCAATATTAGGTTCAAGGCTAGACTTGTGGTTAGAGGATTTACTCAAAAGAAAGGTATTGATTATTTTGATACTTACTCTCCCAAGGCCAAAATTGCTACTATTAGGACTCTTATTTCTTTGGCTGCTATTCATGGTTTAGTTTTTCACCAAATGGATGTAAAGACAACATTTCTAAATGGTGATTTAGAGGAAGAAATATACTTGTCTCAACCTGAGAGTTTTGTGATTAAGGGTCACGAAAGTAAGGTGTGTAAGTTAAGGAAATCACTGTATGGTTTAAAACAAGCACCTAATTAATGGTATGAGAAATATGACAGCACTTTGATAAAGGATGGATATGTTGTTAACAACGCTGATTCATGTGTGTATTCTAAAATGTTTGGGTCAGATTGTGTAATTATCTGTCTTTATGTTGATGATATGTTAATACTTGGTAAGAATGTGAGTGTTATAAATAGGACCAAGGAGTTTTTGTCATCAAAGTTTGAGATGAAGGATTTAGGGGAAGTCGATGTTATCCTAGGAGTTATAGTAATTAGAAACTCTGACGGTATTTCCTTGAGTCAGTCTCATTATGTGGAAAAAGTGTTGAAAAAATTTAACTGTTTTGATGTTGTTGCTGCTAGAACTCCCTATGACCCTAGCATTCATTTGTGTAAGAATTTGGGTGAAAGTGTGTCACAAGCGGAGTATGCTAAGATTATAGGAAGTGTAATGTTTCTCATGAATTGTACTCGCCTGACATTGCTTATGTTGCTAGTAGACTCAATCGGTATACTCATAACCCCAATAGTGAATATTGGGATGCTCTTCGTCGCTTGCTTAAGTATCTTAAAGGTACTATTAGTTTATGTTTACATTATAAAAAAATTCCTGCAGTTTTGGAAGGTTTCTGTGATGGTAACTGGGTTTCAAGTAACGATGGGATATGTTCAACCAGTGGTTATATGTTTACTTTGGGCGGAGGTGCTATATAATGGAAGTCTTCAAAACAGACTTGTATAGCACGCTTCACCATAAAGTCTGAATTTATTGCTCTTGAGTTGGCATGTCAAAAAGCAGAATGGTTGAGAAATCTTCTAGCAGATGTGCCTATGTGGGGAAGACAGGTCGCTCCGGTCTCGTTACACTATGATTCACAAGCAGCCATAAGTGTTGCTAAGAATAATGTCTATAACGGTAAGAGACGACATATTCGAATCAGGCATGGCGTAGTTAAACAACTCCAGAAATCTGGAGTGATTGCTTTGGACTATGTGAAGTCCGAAAGTAATCTTGCCGATCCTTTTACCAAAGGGTTGACAAGGAGATTAGTTCATGAGGCTGTATTCTTTTAAAAGAAGAGGGGCTATCTTGAATGAATCTTGAAGGGACTATCTAAGCACCCATTCCTATGGCGTTTAACAAATCCATAACCAGGTTTGGTGGTGCTTTTGAGATGCACTTGAGGGATTGTGTGTGTTGCAGGTTGGATTTGAATCCTTAATGACTAATGTGAGAAGTGCTATAGAGAAGCACGAGAGTCACTTACGTGGGTGTGATGGTTTGATATCCATTTACTAATACTATGGGAAATCACGTTTAACATACTCACTAGAACCAAGGAAATGCTTTATGTATAATGCGTTGCACTTTGAAATCGCGGAACAATCACTATTTGAAGGTATGATATGTGTTGTGGGGGTCTCTATCCAAAGACCAACAAGGAATTCAAATCGAAAGATATTCATTTGTTGATAGTAAGTTGTTGCCCCATTTCACTAAAGCGTCAATTCAAGTCGAAAGACATTAAACGCTTAAGTATTCAATCGTTCCTTACCCAGGAATTTCCTCTTTGTCTTTCTTCGCCATCTGTGGGGGATTTTTGGGTTTGATGGCTCAACAAGCCTTTCTTGTTTTGCTTGGCAATCCCACATTGGTGGGGAACTCCCTCTTCTTCTTGTTTTTATATGATACTTTTCTTTATATGCTCAAGTGTGATACAAAGGAGTTTTGTATAGATGTATAGGCCGATACAAAACTCTTTTGTATCACACTTGAGCATATATATATGATACTTTTATTTATATGCTCGGGCTCGGGTCCTGGGTGGAACACCTGCGGTGCGGGCGTAACCTTCTTTTTGCTACCTGTGTGTGATTAGTCTTTTTGCGTCCACATACATTGCACCTGTTTCTTATAACAGTCAAAGATTTTAAGACTGTTATAATCCCTGTAATTAAGTGCCTAATTTATAGCCTTAATTACGGATTTGATTATGTGTTTATGGGGAGCGTTTTTTGGCTTCTCTACTGGCTATTGTTCTTATAAATAGCCAGTGTTTCTTTTAGTTTCAACACACCAAAAACAATCTTCTCCTCTCTAAACATAATGTCTTCTTTTCCTGGGTATTGTTACTGAAAGTTCCAAAGCTCTCATACGCTAGTGGTGGTGTACGGGTGCTGCAGTGTAAACCTTGCGGAACTACCGGCGTGGATCGATTACCACCTCCGTCGTGCCGTAATAGTTTTCATGTCAGTGGATATTTACCACGGCACTGCTAGTTCTTTAAATCGATAAGCTTTATTCCATTGTTACTCTCTTCTTTCTAACAAATATTTCTTACAAGAAGTGAAGTTTTATAAAAAAAAAATTCATATCAAATAATTCGTAAATTAAAAACTAATAATAAATATGAAATAAAAATAATTTTTTTGACATTTTTCATGGTATCTTTGTGTTTTATACATTAGTTTTTAGCTTGCAGATTATTGTCACGTCATCAAAATTTAACGTTCCGTTAATGACTATTACATTAAGGGGTACAATGGGCCCAAAAATGAAATCTCAAGGGTATGATGGGCATATTTTAAAACGCGAAAGTAGTAAATGAACCCCGTAAGCTTGCTCAATTGTGAAATTAAGCCCCTTAAATTTGAGTTGTAGCGATTCACCCCCATAAGTTTACTCAAAAGTGAAATCTAACTCCTTTTTTATTTTTTAACCAAAATCTCACCCAAAGAATAATTTAAATTCATTTATAATTTGTTAAACTCATAAAACACTAATTGCAAATCTACTAATTTTTACATAAAAATATTATGCATTAATATTTTTTATTATAAATTATATAAAAATCGGCAAAGTTTTACTTTATAAAGTCTTTAATATGTATGAGCTGTATTATATAAATTGAAAAAAATTGTCGTAAGTTGTTGAATTGTCTAAAAAAGTCTTAAAATCATAGAAATTATTTTAAATGTATAATTAATCAAGAATAAAATAAATTAATTTATGACATTTATGTTGAAAAAATAATAAAAGGGTTTATTTTCACTTTTGGTTAAAGTAAAGGGGGTCAATTGTTATATTCCAAACTTAAGGGGCTTAATTTCACAATTGGGCAAACTTAAGGGGGATAAATACTAATTTTGCGTATCTTAAAAGTAGGGATATCATGGAAAATCTGACAAAATTAAGGGCTAACATGAGAAATTTTCAATTGAACTAACTATCTTAGTTTTATTTTATTTATCTTTCTTTCAATGATTTCGTTTTATGGACACGTGTTTTTATTATTGTTATGTTTTACTTTGTTTTGTTTTTTTTGTTCATTATTATTTTTAATTATCTCGTTTAATATGGGTCGTTTTCTATGTAATTTGGAAAAAAAATTACAAAAAAATAAACCTTACTTCCAAGAGGTGGTTGTCGATTTAAATTTTATTAGTTAAGGTAGTAAATCTTTCTCAACATTATATCCTAAACGAATCGATTTAAGGATGGTGCGCACAACGAGAAGGACACACGATACAATCGTGTCTTGTAAGTGATACGGTCTTATTATTTATACCTCGCAAGTGTACGACTAAATCATTGTGTATTGCAAGGGTCGAATCTCAAGGGACGGAAATTATGGCTCTAAGACGGTCTAATAAACTTTAGTTTAATTCTAGCAAATTGCAAGTTGATTGATGACTAACGATAACTTAAGTCAAGAATTGGAAAGACTAAGGTATCCGGGTTCAATAGTGTAGGTTGAGGTCGATTATGGTCAAGATTAAGGTTGGTCTAATGATAATCAAGGTAGATCTCCACCTCTCGGTGTGAGACGACCCCTAGCCTAAAGTTTGGTTGGGTTCTCGCCCTACCGTCCCCCCAAGCATTCATTGAACACACACAATCTCAACACAAGTTCAAACTCTGATAAGTCAAACAAGCAAATAGATATGGAAAGAACTTAAACTACTAATTCAAGCCTTTCAAAAAACACATGGTGTCCACAAAACAAAGAAGCTAACTAAAAGACTTAACTTTTATGTCAAATAACACAATCAAACTATGGAACCTACACAAGTTCCCTCATTTATCTTAGTGGGACACTACTCACACATGTTAATGAAATCAAACTCTAAAGATAGAGAATTTAACATGAAACAAGTAGAAGAAAACATGTTCAAGAAAATAAACTAGTTAAACAAGTATGAATATTTAACAAAATGACAAGTAAATGAAATTAGGAAGAGAATTATACCAAACATGAACCAAAGTTGCAATCTTGGATTAATTAATAGAAGAAGAATCTTCTATAATCTTCAAATTACAACCCAATTCTTCAATAAATTAATAGAAAGCTTAGATTTAACAATTTTTTACTAGAAATGAAAAGTAATTAGAACTAACTAAGGAAGGATTAGAGTATTAATTAGGCAAATTGAAAGCTTAATAATACGGTTTTCTAACTAGTATAGTGTGTACAAAATGGGTTAAGAAAGGGGTATATATAGTGTCTCCTTCGATTAGGTCTCAAATGAAGGGAAGAAGTCATTTCGGTGCTTTGATCTCCATGGCGGTGCACAGGCTGCAGGTGGCCCAACCATAAGTGAGACCAAAACTTCCTTCGTTTAAATTTGCAAAATGGCTAGCGAGGACTCCCTGCCGGTGGACCGACAGAGAGCCCTTTTTATTGTTTCCTTGATGGTTATTCGGGTCTCTTTCAAATTCTCATACACCCGGATGACCAAGAGAAAACAACTTTCACGTGCCCTCTAGGTGTGTATGCCTTTAAAAGGATGCCATTTGGGTTATGTAATGTACCCAGCACCTTCCAAAGGTGTATGGTGGCGATTTTTGCCGATTTTCTAGAAAAGAGTATGGAAGTATTCATAAATGATTTTAGTGTTCATAGAGAAACCTTTTAGCATGGTCTAACCAATCTTTCTAATGTTTTGAGAAGGTATGAAGAGCATAACCTCGTCTAAAACTGGGAAAAATGTCATTTTTTGGTAGATGAGGGAGTTGTGACTGGTCACATCGTTTCAAAGAGGGGAATAGAAGTTGATTGGGCTAAGGCCGGGGTCATTTAAAACTTGTCACCTCCAAAGGATGTGAAAGGGGTGAGAAGTTTTCTCAGGCACACAGAGTTTTATAGGTGATTTATTCAAGATTTTAGCAAAATTTGTCAAGCCCTTAACTTCCTTTCTCCTTAAAGATATTCCTTTTTTGTTTGATGATAGTTGCGACGAGGCCTTTTGTAGGTTGAAATCGGCTCTAACTTTCGCTCCGTTTATCCGCCCTTCTGA
>JAIUZE010002925.1:0-28999 GCA_022085475.1 Heliosperma pusillum | reverse complement strand
TAAGGTCTACAAACTATCTTTATTTCAAATCAGATGCAAATTTCGTTATTATGAGTCATGATTATATGTCTTAGAGATATTACAGTGCGAATTTAGAAACATTTTATTTCAAGGCCCAGTTTTCCCGAAAACGTGAATAATAACCTTCAAAATCAGCGGTTTTCAGCGATGTTCAGAAACAAATTTTTTTTCTCGTAAAGGTATTTATAGACCCGTTACATCAATAAATAACAATTGGATGTTAGTATTCCTTTTTAAACAACGAAAAAACAGAGAATACTTCTTGTTTTCTCTTATACAAACAAGGTCTGAAAAGTAGTCTTAATGGCTCAAAAATATATGTATTTCAAATGAGATGTCACTTTCCTTATCCTGAGTCATTATTATATGTGTTACAGATATTACACTGCGAATTTAACGACATTTTATTTCAAGGCCCTGTTGTCTCGAAAACCGTGGATAATAACCTTTAAAATCAGCGGTTTTCACCGATATTCGATATTAAAAAATAATTTTTCCCTAAAGGTGTTTATAGACCCCACAAGTCTTTAAATATCAATTAGTTTTAGTATCCCTCTTTAAACAACGTAAAAATAGATGTTACTTCTTGTTTACTCTAATAAAAACAAGGTTTGAAAAGTGGACTTAAGATCTTTAAACTATCTTTATTTCAAATCAGATGCAAATTTCGTTATTATGAGTCATGATTATATGTCTTAGAGATATTACAGTGCGAATTTAGAGACATTTTATTTCAAGGCCCAATTGTTCCGAAAAACGTGAATAATAACATCCAAAATCAGCGGTTTTCAGCGATGTTCGGAAACAAGTTTTTTTTTTTCCGTAAAGGTATTTTTAGACCTGTTACGTCTATAAATAAACATTGGATGTTAGTATTCTTCTTTAAACAACGTAAAAACAGAGAATACTTCTTGTTTCCTCTGATACAAATAAGGTCTGAAAAGTAATCTTAATGGCTCAAAAATATATGTATTTCAAATGAGATGTAAATTTCCATATCCTGAGTCATTATTATATGTCTCACAGATATTACAGTGCAAATTTAGAGACATTTCCTTTCAAGGCCTAGTTGTCCCGAAAATCGTGGATAATAACCTTTAAAATCAGCGGTTTTCACCGATATTCGATATTAAAAAATAATTTTTCCCTAAAGGTGTTTATAGACCCGTTAAGTGTATAAATATCAATTGGTTTTAGTATCACTCTTTAAACAATGTAAAAATAGAGATTACTTCTTGTTTACTCTAATAAAAACAAGGTCTGAAAAGTGGACTTAAGGTCTCCAAACTATCTTTATTTCAAATCATATGCAAATTTCGTTATTATGAGTCATGATTATATGTCTTAGAGATATTACAGTGCGAATTTAGAGACATTTTATTTCAAGGCCCAGTTTTCCCGAAAACGTGAATAATAACCTTCAAAATCAGCGGTTTTCAGCGATGTTCAGAAACAAATTTTTTTTCTCGTAAAGGTATTTATAGACCCGTTACATCAATAAATAACAATTGGATGTTAGTATTCCTCTTTAAAAAACGAAAAAACAGAGAATACTGCTTGTTTTCTCTGATACAAACAAGGTCTGAAAAGTAGTCTTAATGGCTCAAAAATATATGTATTTCAAATGAGATGTCACTTTCCTTATCCTGAGTCATTATTATATGTGTTACAGATATTACACTGCGAATTTAACGACATTTTATTTCAAGGCCCTGTTGTCTCGAAAACCGTGGATAATAACCTTTAAAATCAGCGGTTTTCACCGATATTCGATATTAAAAAATAATTTTTCCCTAAAGGTGTTTATAGACCCGTCAAGTCTTTAAATATCAATTAGTTTTAGTATCCCTCTTTAAACAACGTAAAAATAGATATTACTTCTTGTTTACTCTAATAAAAACAAGGTTTGAAAAGTGGACTTAAGATCTTTAAACTATCTTTATTTCAAATCAGATACAAATTTCGTTATTATGAGTCATGATTATATGTCTTAGAGATATTACAGTGCGAATTTAGAGAAATTTTATTTCAAGGCCCAGTTGTTCCGAAAAACGTGAATAATAACATCCAAAATCAGCGGTTTTCAGCGATGTTCGGAAACAAGTTTTTTTTTCCGTAAAGGTATTTTTAGACCTGTTACGTCTATAAATAAACATTGGATGTTAGTATTCTTCTTTAAACAACGTAAAAACAGAGAATACTTCTTGTTTCCTCTGATACAAATAAGGTCTGAATAATAGTCTTAATGGCTCAAAAATATTTGTATTTCAAATGAGATGTAAATTTCCATATCCTGATTCATTATTATATGTCTCACAGATATTACAGTGCAAATTTAGAGACATTTCCTTTCAAGGCCCAGTTGTCCCGAAAATCGTGGATAATAACCTTTAAAATCAGCGGTTTTCACCGATATTCGATATTAAAAAATAATTTTTCCCAAAAGGTGTTAATAGACCCGTTAAGTCTATAAATATTAATTGGTTTTAGTTTCCCTCTTTAAACAACGTAAAAACAGACATTTTTTCTTGTTTACTCTAATACTAACAAGATATGAAAAGTGGACTTAAGGTCTCCAAACTATCTTTATTTCAAATCAGATGCAAATTTCGTTATTATGAGTCATGATTATAAGTCTTAGAGATATAACAGTGCGAATTTAGAGACATTTTATTCCGAGGCTCAGTTGTCCCGAAAAACGTGAATAATAACTTTCAAAATAAACGGTCTTCAGCGATATTCGGAAACAAATTTTTTTTTTCCTAAAGTTATTTATAGACCCATTACGTCTATAAATAACAATTGGATGTTAGTATTCCTCTTTAAACAACGTAAAAACAGAGAATATTTCTTGTTTTCTCTTATACAAACAAGGTTTGAAAAGTAGTCTTAATGTCTCCAAAATATCTTTATTTCAAATCAGATGTCAATTTCGTTATTTGAGTCATTATTATATGTCTTAGAGATATTACAGTGCGAATTTAGAGACATTTTAACTCAAAGCCCAGTTGTCCAGAAAAATGTGAATAATAACTTTCAAAATCAGCGGTTTTCAGCGATATTCAGAAACAATTTTTTTTTTTCGTAAAGGTATTTATAGACCTGTTACGTCTATATATAGCAATTGGATGTTAGTAATCCTCTTTAAACAACGTAAAAACAGAGAATCTTTCTTGTTTCCTCTGATACAAACAATGTCTGAAAAGTAGTCTTAAAGGCTCAAAAATATATGTATTTCAAATGAGATGTCAATTTTCTTATCTAGAGTCATTATTATATGTCTTACAGATATTACACTGCGAATTTAACAACATTTTATTTCATGGCCCAGTTGTCCCGAAAACTGTGGATAATAACCTTTAAAATTAGCGGTTTTCAGAGATATTCGATATTAAAAAAAAAAAATTCCCTAGAGGTGTTTATAGACCCGTTAAGTATATAAATAGCAATTGGTTTTAGTATCCCTCTTTAAACAACGTCTTGTTTCCTCTAATACAAACAAGGTCTAAAAAGCAGTGTTAATGACTCAAAAATATATGTATTTCAAATGAGATGTCAATTTCCTTATCCTGAGTCATTATTATATGTCTTACAGATATTACATTGTAAATTTAGAGACATTTTCTTTCAAGGCAAAGTGTCCCGAAAACCGTGGATAATAACCTTTAAAATTAGCGGTTTTCACCGATATTTGATATTAAAAAATAATTTTTCCCTAAAGGTGTTTATAGACTCGTTAAGTATATAAATATCAATTGGCTTTAGTATCTCTCTTTAGCCAACGTAAAAACGGAGATTAATTCTTGTTTACTCTAATACAAACAAGGTATGAAAAGAGGTCTTAAGGTCTCCAAACTATCTTTATTTCAAATCTGATGCAAATTTCGTTATTCTGAGTCTTGATTATATCTCTTAGAGATATTACAGTGCAAAATTAGAGACATTTTATTTCTTGGCCCAGTTGTCCCGAAAAACGTTAATAATATCTGTATTTCAAATGATATGTCAATTAGCTTATCCTGATATATAGACAATGTCTGGAAAGTAGTCTGAATGGCTCAAAAATATCTGTATTTCAAATGATATGTCAATTAACTTATCCTGAGTCATTATTATATGTGTTAGAGATATTAAACTACGAATTTAACGACATTTTATTTCAAGGCCCAGTTGTCCCGAAAACCGTGGATAATAACCTTTAAAATCAGCGGTTTTCAGAGATATTCGGAATTAAAAAATAAATTTTTCCTAAAGGTGTTTATAGACCCGTTAAGTCTATAAATAGCAATTGGTTTTTAGTATCCCTTTTTAAACAACGTAAAAACAGAAATTACTACTTGTTTCCTTTAATACAAACAAGGTCTAAAGAGTGGTCTTCAGGTCTCGAAACTATCTTTATTTCAAATAAGATTTCAATTTCGTTATTCTGAGTCATTATTATATGTCTAACATATATTAAAGTGCTAATTTACAGACATTTTATTTCAAGGCCCAGTTGTCCCGAAAAACGTGGATAATAACCTTGAAAATCAGCGGTTTTCAGCGATATTCGGACACTAAATTTTTTTTTCCCTAAAGGTATTAATATACCCGTTACGTTTATAAATAACAATTGGATGTTAGTATTCCTCGTTAAACAACGTAAAAATAGAGATTACTTCTTATTTCATCTGATATAGACAAGGTCTGAAAAGTAGTCTGAATGGCTCAAAAATATCTGTATTTCAAATGAGATGTCAATTTCCTTATCCTGAGTCATTATTATATGTGTTAGAGATATTAAAGTTCGAATTTAGAGACATTTTCTTTCAAGGCCCAGTTGTTCCGAAAACCGTGGATAATAATCTTTCAAATCAGCGGTTTTCAGCGATATTCAGAATTAAAGAATTACTAGTGTAACACCCGTGAAAATTCACGGGATTGTTTTAATCTTTTAAAAAAGTATATATTTTTAAAATTTGCAAAATGAATGTTACACGATATATCTAATTCTAATTATTATAAATACACAAAAACTTCGAAAGACGGTCTCTCAATAATTTATTGAGGGACCACTTTTATCGTACCCTTTATTTATTTTTTCGTACCTCTTTTATTATTAATTGCGACTCAAAATGTCTACTTCATTTAGTACGTGTTTTATCATATATTATAACAATTTTTATCAGTACCTCATTTTATGTACTTTTTGTACCACTTTTTCATCAATTTGTAATTGGCTTCTCAAAAAATTTATTAAGAGAGCGTCTCTTAGAAGACTTACTGAAATAAATACGTATACACTTAATATATTTATATATAGTTTCAGTGCTCCAACGTGGCATAAAAAACGCTTTGATCAATCGCTTGCCTTAAGCTTAGGATCAGAGTATTCTTTTGAGGGGACTGTGGCGGTTAAGTACTCAATGAGACAGTTTACTTTTTCAGCACTGTTAACAAACGCTTTCGTGGTGGCAACCAAACATGAACATCAAGATGACTCGTATCACAACCTCTAACTAATAAAATACTTGACTACATTGATGCTATAGCATCTGGAAGAAATACAAACTCTGGCATTGTGCCCTGCAAGGAGAGCTATGCGCCCTGCACATTATGACTTTGGTTCCTTAAATGAAGTAACACATTTTAATGAAGAAAGTTGAATCAAATATTACTTTCTTCAATTGTAGTCATCATATGCCTTTTGCATTGAGGTTATCCCATACATCATAGTCTTTAACTCATTTAATGTGCTGAAAGAACTACGTGTAAGCCACAATCTTAAACACAATAAACTGCATTTTCATAAAGTGATTAGTTATCCCTAAAATATTTCTTATACTGTCAAGTTCTCCTCAATCCTTTATCCTACCTACAAAGACAAAAAAAATGGATATCTAAATCAAATAACTAAGCAAAAACAAATTGGCAAGTTAAACAGGGGAAGATAACATATAAAATCAAAGTACTAACATGAGTATAAGGTTAGGGGTAAATTAATTATTAATACCTTATATTTACCAGTTTTCAAAAATTACTACCTTAAAAAACTGTTTTCAAAACTTACTACCTTAGTAAACACTATTGGTTATTAAGGTAGTAAGTTTTGAAAACGGTTTTTTAAGGTAGTAATTTTTGAAAACTGATACATATAAGGTATTAATAATTAATCTTAATAAAAATAGAAGGGAGCATATAATATCAAAGTACTCACATAGTCACATATAATGTTGTAAAAGTAAATTTTTGCTTTAAAAAAAGCCAAAATAAAAGCTTTGCAAGCAAATTCACATATAGAATCGTATAATCTAAAATAAAATAATTTGACACCGTAAGATGGTCCTTTTCTAAAAAATCTTTAAAAGATTGATTTATATATATATGAACCGTCTCATACGATAATTACTTCACGTGGAATAGTCGTAGAAACTGGAATTATTGCAGTTAGAGTACTAAAATATGTCAGCATTGCTTTTAATTGAAAAATAGCTATGAGAATTCTACTTGCTCCAACACTTCTACGGTTTTAACTACCCAAGAAACCAAGTTCCTTCCTCTTCCTTACATACACAAAGACGAACTTAGTTCAACAGTCATGGAAAAAGATCAATTCAACCCGGATCAATGCAAAATATTGGGTTTAGCCGAGGATTGAAGATGAAGTTTGGTCTTCTTATTTTACTCATTTGCTCTTCTTGCCTTCGTTTTGCCATATGTTTGACCCGTCTTGCTTTCATCGGTTTTAGTTGATTTGGCACCTACAAAAATTAAGAACGAAGAGCATTACCAAAATCGTTTCGGTCATTGCTATTGTTTTTTGCTCTTCTTAACTTCGTTTTACCATATTTTGACTCGTTTTGCTTGCCTCGGTTGACTGATTCAGCACTTAAAATTAAGTACAAAGAGCATTACCAAAAGTCCTAAAACCCATACAAAATGACATTGTTCAAAAAAAAAAACTCATTCAACTATTGTGCTATTTCATCATAAAATATGAAGTAATAGCCCATTACTTTGATGAAGAAGAGGGAAAGATGAGATATTGGTAAATAGGAAATGAGAAATTTTGAATAAAAAACGCACTCCATAGTCATACAATGCAAAGAATGAATTGATGGCGTTACAAATTTTCTTCAACATCAGATAATAAAAAACCCTTTTACATCTCTTGACCCACCATATCCATCTGCATCCTTGAAAGTATATGTAATGGGGCAAAATTATCAATATCCACTTCACCGAAACCAACTCAAACCATTCCTCAATAATCATGAAATTAATAATACAGATAACTAATTAAAGCCTTGAAAAGGATAGATGATGAAATCAACGATTTCACAAACAATTTAAAAGTCAAAATAAAAATATATGATAGGAGAAACTGATTAAGTTAGTAAGTGAAATAAAGCTCTATATGACAAATAAAATGGCGGAAATTGAAGTAAAAAGTTAAGATTATCACCTGGCATAGAACTTTGTTTCGTGGTTGCTTGGTAAAGAGTGGTGAGGATAATTACACAGCCATCTTCCATGTATAAATATCAAGAAAAGCGAAGATAATGGAGGTAGTTGTTTATACGGTTTTGCTTTGAGGAGATGAAGAAGTACCACAGTACGCACGGTTTATAATCTTTAATCCCTTAATTGTCATCCGCAATCTCTAAGTCAGTGATTAGAGACAATGACACGGGATATAATTGAAATAAAATTCCAAAGAAAGAGTTTCTTGATTAAAATTTATATATCATACCAAAACTTGGACTCAAATTTATAAGAAGTAAGAGCTCCCACCATAGCACCAACCATTGAAATAATAACAAAACAAAAATTGAGACTGAAACTTATCTCGCAGTAAAACAATGCGGAAGATGAATTTACCGTTTTGGAGGTAGCGTAAAGGCAAACTGAAAAAAACAAAGAGAATAAGAGGAGTAATTGATTATGTATTGAAGATGAGCAAACAATAATCACCAAAGATAATAGAGCGAGTAAAACTTAGGAAACTATAATCACCAAACATAGTAATCGCTAACGGTGAAATCTTTAAATTCAAAACAAAATTTCAAAAAGCGTAGATTTACCTTAACTGAAGTGATCGTCGAATAAGGAATTCTTTCGAGTGACGAAGGCAAGTAGTCCTTTCTTAAAATCATATTTGGAATTTGGAAAGTAAAGTAGTAGTGTAGCAAAAGTTCATGGAAAGATGGGAAGACGGAGGTTGGATGAAAAAAAGAAACGCATGGAGGACAGAGATATTGGCTAATGGTGTTGCTTAATTTAATGATAATATCAATAAATTAGGTAGTTATCTAATCTATTGGAATTTGGGATACGTATTCAAATTTGTCTTTCTAATTTCTCATTGCAAGTTGGAATTTGTGTGATACCGGTTGATTAATGGTATTAATGACTAGTTTTAACCCGTGTAAATTGCACAGATTTGCTGTTAAATAAACTAAAAAATAACAATTATATTTTAGTACCCATGTTCAAGATTTTTGATTTGTAAATCTTTACGTTCAAAGTTTTATAACTTTGATCTCTAAAATCAAGTAAAAAGAAATTATTAAAATGGAGCACTTCATATTATTACTTACATAAATTCTCGTTTAAGACGGCTATTATTCGTCTTAAACTTAAGACAGGTCAAATACAAACCGAATCACCACAATTATTATTATTACCATTATGTGGTATTATTCGACCCGTCTTAAATTTAAAACGAATTGTACCCGCTTAAGCAAGACTTATTAACTTACTCTGTACTTATTAGTAGCCGACTCGTTTGAGAAGTATAATCAGAACATCACATTTTTATCTGTAGAAGCCTAATTTGGCCGCTTAATTCCATACAAATTAGTTTGCTTCCTTACTAACCCTACTTATAACTTACAGAGTACATTCTATAATATACTATCACCTCTTTGATTGCCTCTCACCTTTCGCCGCCCCAAGCCCTAACAGTCCCTCCCAGCCTCTCATTTCTTTCTCAGTCCCAGAAATACAATAGTCCATTCCATTTTATTCCTTTTATATTATTTTCACTCTTATTCTAATTTCCCTAAAAATCCCATAAACAATATGCATCCTATCAAATTTTACTAATTTCTTAGTTTAGATCTGTCATTAAAGCTATTTATTCACGTTGGTAATCGAAGTTGTATATCTTACAAATATTTGTGTGTTTTACTCTTTAACATTGTATATATGATATTTTTATATGTATTAAAGTCATCCTTAAATAATTTCTTGAAGAAAATAATTTCTGTTTTCTATAAAAATTTTCATTTTATTTTATATTAATGATATTTATTTCAGTACTTTTTCTAGTTTTAAATTTTCAATCTTTTGATCTAATATATTATTATTCATTATTCCGATTTTTGACTATAGCTCAAGAATTTGGCTTTAAATATTTTTTTTCGCTGCTTTTTGATTTATTTTCTTATATAAATGCGAAAATTGCGTATTAAATTTTTTACATTACAATTTGACCCTCTCGGAATTTCATCATCTAAATGGTCATACGTCTAATTTTTACCTTATTACTTCTTTTATTCACTCATGAGTACTGTTAAATAATTTAGTTTACATTTTACTTCGTAATAGATTTAAATATAATCATTTTACAATTATCGTACTTAATAAACTTGGCCTAATTTAAATAGATTATCATTATTTATTATATTTAGAAAAATCAAGTTATTGTTAAAAGAACACAATGCTGTGATTTTCCAATTAATTAAATCCCATAGCAAAGTGGTCCCATAAAAAGTCTATTTTTAAGGGTTATTTGCCAAGTAAGCATTGTGGTTGTTCTTTTCATAAATAAGGATTGAGTCAAACGTAAGAGTAGTACCTACTAGCTATCCTACTCTCTAGCATGAATTTAGTTATTTTTATAAATTATAAACATACATCTCTATAATAGACATGAAACTTCAACATTTCTCTTGTGTGACGGTTGTATCATGTGTTTTGTTTTGCAGAATTTGACCACGTTTTGGTTAATTATAACCATATTTGGATAAATACTGACCATTGTGGAAGAAAAAAATGGTTTTTTAGTTATAAAAAGTGGTCACTACATAACCGAAAATGATCATTATTTATCAGAAGTGGTCACTACTTTGTTGGTCGCACGTGACAAGAGAATTTGATATGAAACTTTAATGATCTATCAACAATGCACACCAAAATTTGCCAATTTCATGGTTGAATTTGTTTTTCTACGTACATGGCTTTTATCAATCCATAAGAATGTAAACCAACGTTTACAATATGTTGTTGAACAAATTGTTAGGACATTCATTATACATATATTAAAGATTATACTAATGTGAACCCCGTGTATCGCGCAAACTTTCAAAGTAGTACCCTTTATATTCGTAAAACAAAAACAAACAAAAACAAGAGAAATAAACAAAAACCAACAAATAAAGTTGATGCAATCATTATTTTATTCATTTATCCAGACTAATTTCCAGTCTAGTTCTTTAACAAACACAACCACGGCATATCTTCACAAGCACAATAACCGGTGTCAAGTGCTTCAAAGTATCTAATTGAAGAAGTCACACTCGAATTCATTGTGAAATAAACATCATATGCACATAATCCATCAAATCGTTTTGTCAAAATACTCAAACGACACTCAGATTGATTTAAGGATTCGTTAACCCGTTCCTCTCCACTTATCACTTTTACCAGTGTTAGATCTATCTCACCCCCATGTTTTTTCCTGTCATCATTATGAAATTTCAACGCATTTTTTGCCATTTTAAAAATGGAATCATTTTTAGTGTCGCGAATTTTCTTAAATTCCACGTATTTATTTTCTAAGGACTTCTCTTGCAGTGTGGTAGCATAGTTACTAACGAAAAGAGAAGATAACACTACTAAGAAGAATACGTAACATGGAACAAATTTGGACATCGTATTTAACAATATTGTTTTGATTTTGTATCTTTGTTGTATATACAGGTAGTACTTATAAGAAATTTTGTACCCCATATTTATATGAAGTTTGTAAGAGCGCCCAATAATGGTGAAATAAGATAAACTTTATATTGATTTTATACATGACTATAGGTAGATTCACAATTGAGAATAAAAAATACAAATAAAAATAAAGTCGACTTTTTAAATTGGAATCTACCCCCAACATTAAGTTACTTAAGGATTTTCTATCGTGTACCCCTGTGTTTTCTCGGATTCTAACATATATCCTCGATTTTTAAAAAAACGTCTAATATACCCCTAAACTCCCATATTAGTGTCTAAGATACCCCAAGTATCCAAATTTGATGGTTACATGTATTTTTAATGAATAGGGTTTTTCTATGATGTACCCCTATGTTTTTCCAGATTCTACGGTATACCCTCGGTTTTTCAAAATCACACAAGATGCCCCTAAACTTAATAAATTGTTCTACAAATACCCTAAATGCTAAAATTTTACAATTCTAACTATTATATTTTGGTGATTTTAGTTTATTATTCATTAAAAATACATGTAACCATCAACTAAATCTTTATTTACTCATCAATATACAATTTTTTGTGACAATATGTAACCATTACAAAACTCAAATTTGGATACTTGGGGTATCTTAGACACTAATATGGGAGTTTAGGGGTATATAAGATGTTTTTTAAAAACCGAGGGTATATGTTAGAATCCGAGAAAACACAGGGGTACACGATAGAAAATCCCTTTATAATTGAATGAAATGGAGGAAGTATGTAATTGATAAATAGTGCCCGTATTATATAAGGCTTTGTTGGCACACGTGAAATAATTGAAGTGAGTCCTTCAAGCAAAAAGGCTACACTTACACATTGTGTATGAGATTTCCCATACATAACCAATTAAAATGTGTCACGTGTCAAATTTGATTTAACCTTATCTAGTTAGTTGAAGGGTAGATTAGTAATTTTAGATGCTGAGTTAATTTGTTAACCTATCTAGTTAACTATATTTTAGGAAATAATTGACTTTTTCCTTATGACTTGAAATTGTAAAAATGTAGTAATTATTTTTTTTTTGGTTATTTCGTTTCGTCTTATACTCCCATTGTTTATGCGGTTTACTTTTTTATTGGATTCCGTTTTGCATCTTATATGTCAATTATTATTTTATTTTTTTTGGGGGGGGGGGGGGGATTTCGTTTTTCATCTTATACCTCGTTTGTTTTATATATTTATTTTTAATCTTATTTTTTCAATTATAGAAATTCCATTGCTACGATTAAGCTTAATTTTAAACCAATAAAGTAATTCCATTAACCCTAAATCTAAATAAATTTCATCAGAGAACATTGATTTTGTATGTGTATAATCAAAATTTGATCAAAATATTATTCAAATAAATTTGATTTTTTTAAGTTATTATTAAACACTGTTAACTTAATTTAGTATAATAATATTTGACGATGATATTATTTTTGTTCATCTTATAAAACTCTTTATTTTTAACTAATTCAAATTTTTTCTTTTTTAAAAGATATGAGTATCTTGATTTTAGGAAATGTAATTTTAAAATCTTTTGTGTAAAGTTTTTTACGTTCCATTTTTAAAAATATTCCGTTTTTTATAATAAAATTTCGGTTTTAAAAAGATTCTTAGCTTTAATTTAGGATAGTTTGTTTTTGAAATATTTGTAACTAATCTACTTGATTTATGCATTATGTTTTTTTTATTAAATTAATTATTGATTTTTATTTTTGGTATTTTGGATATTTTTTTTGTTAGGATTTTATGGTGGGATGATTTGGAGAGAAAAATTGGAGTGAGATTTGATTATGAATTGTATATAACTAGCTTTGAACCCGTGCCCGCACGGGACGATCTTCATAATTGCATTATAATTAATATAAATATTGTAATTGTCATATAATAAAAAAAAAAACATTTTATGTGCCTCTAGGCGAGTATAAAGTAATACTCCCTCCTATTCCATCTATTTTTCCTATTTTCTATTTGGTTCATTCATGTTTTCTTCCCTATTTCTATTTTTGGAGGAGAGGTTGTGTGTTTTGTGTGGTTCATATTTAATTGCATGTGGGGTATAATATTTTGTGTGGTTCATATTCATTTCCTTAATCCTAGAGTTCAAATGAAAATGGAAGAATACATGGAATATGATGGAGTAAAAATTTGTATATGCAACATCATATATTAACTATCATACCCTAAAAGCATACCCGATGTGCATCACATTCACTTTATATGCCCGCTCTTTCTATTTCTCGAAAAAAAAGGCAACTTGACTCGACTTTTCCCTCTACTATTTTATACATTTAAATTTTGCCGTCTAAGTTTCTAAATTATGATGATTTTCATTCTTTTAGCAAAATTCGTGATGATTCAATCAATTTATATCATCAGTAGTGGATAAAGTTTGATGGAACATCAAATTTATCAACGCTAATGAAGAATTTATTGGAGTTTGATGCTTGAGGTGAATATTATATGGATACGATGTAAACCCATTATTTGACTACCGTTCATCGGTACAATGTTTGAAACCCTTCTCCCATCATTCTCCAATTGAATTTCTTAAATGTATTTCACAAACTATTGTTTTCTAATACATCAAAATTCATCTGGCTGCTCGACTTAATTAGCTTGAGTTTTGTCTAAATTGTAATGACCGTCTGGATCACCTCATATGCCAAACCTGTGTTACAGATCATATTTATTTATTTAATCAAGGATATACATGCTTTATACTTTTTTATTCATTTACCTAATTTCGTGTTATCACATAAGTTGTATTTCCAAGAATTTATAGTGTTTTAAAATTAAAATAACATACTCCCTCCACTCTTTTTTCTTCAAAATTTATCTCATTTTTATTAGTCCCTTTATATATTTAGTATGAAAAATTAGTTGTGGCTCTCTTACTCCTTAGGAGTCAGCCGTGAAGAAATTCTCTACCCATATAATTGCTACCGAGTTTGGTCTTTGCTTGCACTTCTTTTTGTAATTGGCATCTTTTGTACTGAAAAGATCCTCTCCATTTCTCCAAAAGATTATTTCTCCATTTCTTTTGAAGAAATGGAGAGGTAAGTTCTTATTAACGGTTTAGATTGCATTATGCCTGCATCGAACGGTTATAGATTTATACATATAAATAAAGGTTAATATTGTGTAAAGAGAAATATATTATTAAATAGGTGTGTGGGGAGAAATGGATAGATAGACATGGAGAATATTCTAATTCCTCTTTATGCGCGACCTCAAACTTGGCACTTAGAAATCCCTAACAAATAAGACTCTACATTCAGATGTATATGAGCATGGTACATCCAATACCAATCTAATTGAGCTTATATGCAATCTTTTCGAGCTTTTAAAACTTTTTAATTACATTTTAATTTTTTAGGTATCAAATTAAAATTTAATTGAGCTTATATGTATTGTTTTTTAGTTTCATTATAATATTTTGAGTTTAAAATTTATATGAAGGCACTCATTTTCTTTTCAATAAAGCTCGTAAAATATACCTATAAGCTCAACTTATTTATTATAAGGCTTCTAAGCAATACTATCAGTTGTATAGTCTAATAATTGGAAATTCCTAGAACTCCCTTATATTGAGGTAATTTTATCGCTCTAATGTCAATGGCGTTAGGGGTACCTTGTTTTTACATAGTAAAATGAGAAAAAAAAAATCAAAGAGTAAAAGATGGACAACGGTAATATATAGGCATAAAAAAAGTTGATGAATAAAGTTATTATCCATGCCAATTCAGAGAGGGAAAATGATAATTACCCATCATCTTTCTTAAGATGATACTCCATATTATGTTGTATTAAGTACAGAGTACTCATCGAAGTTTCATTTACCTGTGAAACCGTATGCTTTAAAAGATAAAAAAAATAACATAAAAAAGACACGTATATATTGGGAGACATTAGATACAATATTAGTATCATGTAAATAATTTGTTTTGCCATAAGAAAATGTAAAATGAAGAAAACAAGAACATGATCAGAGAAGTATAACAATCAAGGGCTTCACTTGTATTAGTGTATTACTCGTAGATGTTGAATCACACGTAAAATGACAAAACGGTAAGCAATATTTACTTCCTTATCAACGTTTACATAGTTTCTCCACTTTCCATTAAAATAGTGATTATATTCCAAATTCCATAGTTACGCAAAATCTTAACAAATTAAATTATTAAGAAATGTGATTACAATTCCCGTGATTGACAGCTTAAGATCCTATTTTAAATTATTGTGAGGAAAAAACGAATAAGGATTCATGGGCTTGTATAGAAAAATTGATTATTTAATAAGGAAATAATTTTTATACAAATTTTCAATTGGTTAATATTGCAATTACAATTAACTTTAACTGATTAAGCTTTGATTAGCACTAAATGAGTTTTTACACATGACAACTTCTCATGCTCATGACACGTGGCACACGTATGAGGCACCGGCTTCAGCTTTAATATTATATATGATATGATATGATAATATAAGTAGAATTTAAATCATTTTTGAATATAACTCACACAAAAGTCATATTAAAAAAATCCAATTTCAAACAACATTTTCTAAAGATTCTTTCCTTAAATTAAGCTAACAAAATGTTTTAGAAAAGGAAGTTTACCATAATAAAAAAATTTCCAATATTAATAGCGTTGACAAAAATAAAAATGATGACAATAATTGTAATTTATACATTTAAATTAATGTACCACCTAATACGATTTAAAATCAACAATAAAAAAAATTTAATGATAAAAAAATGAATCTTAAGAAATTAATAAATATAATGATAAGAAACATAAAATATAATCATTCATAAAATAATGAAACAATATTAAAAGATAAGAGAAATGGAAAATATTATAAAAATTGAAATATTAAAAACAACAATTAATTATGATTTTACAAAATCAAAATACTATATATAAATTCCCTAAATAATTATTTTATTAATAGTTTCTATTTAACGTAATTAAATAACATAAACTAAATAAATTTAAAAAGAATATAAGTGAATTGCAAAAATTGTAACCGAAATATAAAAAAAAAATTAAATAAATTTCCATAATTGTAGATAATAACTACGGTAAGTTTAATTCAACAACTAAAATTACTAATGTACCTTCAAATTAAGCGTTGGAGATTAAATATAAATTGGCACATATCACTACCTAATTGATTGTGTCTTCCACCTTCAAGTTTCACCATTTGCCCAGAAATTCAACGTAGGACGGCTACTTTGCTCAAAAATTGATACGGACTACGGAGTATTTGATAGTATGTTCTTGGTTGAACCCTAAATCCCTGGTTTCTTAGACCCTAAAATGTAGATACGGGGCACATATGATTTTTCATCTTATCTTAATCCGTTGTTTCTTAAACTCAAATATCTCAATTTTCTAGGGTTTTAACTTTATCAATCAATTTTCTCCTATTTTGATTCGTGTCATCAATTAATCATTCAAAATGGTGCGGTTTTTATTCTCGCATTTGTTAATTTCTTATTTAATACTCACTCATATTCGCTCATTTCTCCCCTTTTCTTTTTACACAAGAATTAAGAAAATAGATTTGGACCACACAAAACACACTACCCCACACATAAATTAAATTTGTACCACACAAAATACACAACCCCACAACCAAAAAAGAAAAGATGGAAGAAAACCCGACTTACCCAAAAAGGAAAGAGTAAAAATTATTTCAATATTGTTGGATGCGGTTATAATTTAAAATTTTCATATTGAAACTGTTTGATATATGATTTGTCTGCTTTATGATTTTGATTTCAATCGTACCTCGGTTTAATCAACCGCTTTGACTCAATATGAATGCAATTTAGTTAGATTAGCTTTATGATTTTGATTTCAATCGTACGTACATTGGGTGTTTGTTTCATGCGTGGGTATGGGTTTGGAATCATGTATCATACCAGGGCGGTATGAGGTTGAAACTTGATTCCCCATACCATGTGTTTGGTTCAACTATGAGTGGTATGAGGTTAAACCTTAAGCAAAGTTCAAAATCTTTACAATACAATAATTTTTGATATTATAAAAATCGTATAAATAAATGTTTAATCAAATAAATATATAAGTGATTTCATTTACAATATACCAAAATTTGTTTTTAATTCTTTGGAACAACCTCCGCACTCCGGCGCTCCAATAGGATACCTATCCAGAAGTTTTCGCAACTCAATCACTTTTCTCATATTTTTCGGATGATTTAGTAAAAGCCCTGATGGTGCTCGGCCCACTCAATCGCCCCGTCAGCTATGGGCTGGTGGCTCTGTACCACACGTGCAGCAAGCCCAATCATCTATTTATTAAAGCTGTGGGTCAAGGGTTGGCTCAGAGAGGAAGTTGAAGTGCCGCACGATATGCCCGCAAGGCTGAGAAATTCGGGCGATGATTCCTGTTTTTTTGCGTTTCTAATTTGATACCTCGGGTATCAATTTCATACCCACCCTCCTCTTTAGGTATGAGAAACCCATATCTTGTGGGTTTGAGGTATAGGTATGAAACCTTTACTTTTGTGAAACAAACACATGGTATGGGTTTGACTCATTCCAAACTCATACCTCATACCTAAATAAGGTGAACCAAACACCCCCTAAGCATTTCATGTTTGGACCTACATCCTACTAAACCATGGTCATTTCTTTACTACGGTTTCCCGTCTATAGTTGAACAATTTCACTTTTTCTATCAAGTCGTCTTGTGTCCGACGTCGAACACACGGATACCTATAAACGAGGAATGAGAGGTCAAAAAACTATTAGAGATTGATTTGAAGATAAGTTTGAGTGGGAAATGAGAATGAGTTATAGTCATTGACAAAATTTAGCCTCAATTATTTACACTCAATATCAAATACATATACAAAAAAAAAGTCATACGTCATTTATAACGATTGAATATAAATATATATTACTATATTTAAACGTGTCCCGTGTCCTATATTTTATGGGTTGTCGTATTACGTGTTCGTGTCCATTTTGATGCTACCTAGGTTAAAAGTCAGGCAAAAAAAGAATTGGCACCATTCTTCATTTGGCGACATAGGTGTGAAAGTTTATAGTTTAGATGTGTTAGTAATGTATGATAGTATTCGACTTAATGATGAGTTACGAATGACTTTGCGTAATATGAAGCAATGAATCAGAGAAGTTGTTTGTTTTGGTAATATTTTCTAAGGAGTCATTTTTTAAACATAGTACTCTTTGGCGTATTATTTCCCAAATTTGCTGATAAGTGAGGGATAGGTATAACTAAAATAAAAGTTGATTGTTTAAAAGTTGATTGTTTATATATGTATAAGCTGGGTATATATGTTAAGTTGATTGTATATGATGACCACCACACAATGGTACAGCTTGCTCTGTAGAGAGCAATGTTGTTAGGATCGGAATTCTACTTTGGATCGATGAGATAGGTAGGATCGAATCGGTAAAATCGGATTGTAAGATCGTAAGATCCTACAAACTAACTAAATATAATTTTTACCTATAAATAACATATGATTGATGATTAAAACACTTATTTATTAAGATTAATCCACAAAATATTGACAATAGTATCATTATGTATGAACATATTTGTAAAACAAACACGAAATTTGGGTTTGACAATGACATTTATGAAAAGTATATATTATATTTTAACTATGGAACTGAATCGTACGATCGTAAAATCGTAGGATCGTATTATGATCTTACCTTTAGAAATTTCCAAATTAATAGGATCGTAAGATTCTACAACTATGATAGAATCGTAAGATCCAGAATCGGGCAACCATTTTTGAATCGTAAAATCGTAGAATCATAGGATCAAATCGGGATTCCGATAACTATGGTAGAGAGTTAAATCTGTACAAGCATCTCGACATGTAAGTCAAGTTACACACTGTCATGGACTGATAGACGTCAGTTAATGTTTGGAAAAATGTGTTTCCATCTTTATGTAATTACGACGAAGATAAGTAAAATTATGCAGCGGAATAATAAATAAGAACACACAATAGAACTATTTGTTACGCGGAAAAAACCAAAGAGGTAAAAAACCGCGGGACGAGTAGTCCAAATCTTCCACTATAATATTGTAGTAGGATTACAAGTCGTCACCTTAATAAGGTGGATATCTTTCACTATTAATAGTGACTTTCTTTCTCTCTCAAATAACGATAACTCTCACACTAATAATACTAATTATTTTGGATTAATAATATATGTTTTGTATTTTATGAAATGATACCTCCAATCCCACGTATTTATAGGTGATCATGGAGAGTAACTTATTACCTCCTTAAAGCCAAAGATGAATGTTTCTCACACAGTCAATTAGTGAAGGAGTTTTTCATTAACAATTGATAACATGAACGCATCTTGTCATTCAATGGACGAGTAACATCTTGAGTTTACTTAATGTGGAAATTCCTTCAATTAAGAAGAGAATGACCCAACAAATCTCCCGCTTCTCGACTTAATTAAGGAGTAATACCACACCGGAACCATCACACCAATCATCGAACTTCTTAGTTGACCAGTTGTCATCGGTGTGAACTTTATCAAGTTCAAGTCTCTTCTCTTCCACCACGTCTCGGATCCAATGATATCGAACATCAATGTGTTTTGATCTGGAGTGATAGGCTGGATTTTTGGCCAAGTGAATAGCACTTTGATTGTCACAAAGTAGAACATATTTTTCTTGCTTTTGACTAAGTTCCAGCAATAAATTCTTTAGCCATAACATTTCCTTACAAGCTTCGGTGGCCGCAATATACTCGGTCTCTGTAGTTGACAACGCAATACATTTTTGTAGTTTAGACTGCCAAGATACAACTCCCCCTACAAAAGTAGTTATATAATCTGATGTCAATTTCCTGGAGTCGACATCGCCTGCTATATCTGCAGCACAATAACCTTTTAGCAATGGTTCGCCTTTTCCAAAACATAGGCATATATTGCTTGTTCCCCGAAGATATCTGAGTATCCATTTCATAGCGGACCAATGTTCTTTTCCGGGATTAGATAACTGGCGACTGACTACTCCGACAGCAGAAACAATGTCGGGTTTGTACAAATCATGGCATACATCAGGTTGCCAACATTAGAAGAGTAAGGGATATTCTGCATCTCGAGTCTTTCATTTTCACTAACTGGACTTTGCATCTTGCTTAACTTAATATGTCCACGAAGTGGTACACATACATGTTTAGACTTGTGCATCTTGAATTTTTCAAGGACTTTGTCAATGTATCGTTCTTGAGATAACCATAAGAGTTTCTTAGCACGATCTCGGGTAACTCTCATCCCTAGGATTTGCTTCATCGGTCCTGAGTCTTTCATAAAAAAAGATTTGCTTAAAGCTTTCTTGAGCGATACGATTTTCAACTTATCTCGACCAACGATCAACATATCATCCACATTTAGCAAAAGTATAATGAAATCGTCAGTTTCACATCTTTTCATGAATACACAGTGATCCGTCCGAGTTTTGTTATAATCATGCTCAGTCGTGAAGGAGTCAAATTTCTTATACCATTGGCGTGGTGCTTGCTTTAAACCATAGAGACTCTTCTTGAGACGACATACAAGATTTTTTTTCCCTAGCTCTTTGAATCCCTCATATTGTTCCATATAAATCTCCTTGTCAAGATCTCCATGTAAGAATGCAGTTTCACATCAAGTTGCTCAATCTTCGCGGGACGAGTAGTCCAAATCTTCCACTATAATATTGTAGTATGATTAAAAGTCGTCACCTTAATAATGTGGATATCTTTCACTATTAATAGTGACTTGCTTTCTCTCTCAAATAAGGATAATTGTAATACCCGTAAAATCCATCAAATAAAATAAAAAGGGAAATTTAAAGATAATAATAATAAAGTATAATAAAGACTAAAAATGATAAGAACTAAAATGGGAAATTAGTAGCGGTACAACTGTTACGTAACCTAGAAATTTAATCCGACTTTGAGACAATTAATCTAATAACGCTATCATCGTCAAACGTTAAAAGAATTTATAATAAAATATATTCCTTAAATTTATTTTAATAAGAGAGAGCATTATATATATATATATAGAGACCGGATCCGGTGAGGCAGCTAATTATGGCGAGGCGGCTAGCCTCACCAAATTCATTCATTAAACTTGGACTTTGTTTGTTTTGTGAATCTCAGACCTTAATATGTGAATCTGAGACTTTGTTTTGTGAATCTGAGACCTTGTTTTGTGAATGTGAATCTCAGACTTTGTTGGACTGACACCTAATTTCTAATATGCATTGGGCTGAAAAATTGTTGGGGTCATTCCTAACTTTTCATTTGACCCAAAATCATTTCCCTCTCTAAAAAAATAAAAAGCCCAAAACACTTAACCTCTCTCTCTAAAAAACTAACAAAAAATATATCTTCATAAAATCTTCATAAAATCTTCATAATATCACAGATTGATATCTTCATGCATAAATTTAGGTAACTCAATCAGTCATATAAGTTTGTTAATTGCATCATTCAATCAATTGCATAAATTTAGGTAATTCAATCGATCATTCATTCAAATTTTCGAGAGAAGACGAAGATTTCCATCAATCAGTTGCATAAGTTTATTTTTGATCATTCATCAGGTTAATTGATCATTCCATCAATCAATCAAAGACGAAGATTTCCAGGTGATTTCCAGTTAATTTCCAGAGCATAATCATATAGGTTTGTTAATTCAATCCTAAATCGATCATAAATCGATGATATAACGATCGATTGATATTTCCTTGATGATAAAAGGTTCGCGATTTACTTATTACATTATTTTCGTCGATTTGCAGCTGTAATTGCTATGGAGATTGTAGATATCGCAACGGTTGCTGATAATACAACGGTTGAAACAGGTATTTTTTTTCGCTAATTAATGTTTTATGAATCATAGATTGTGTTTTATGAATTCATATGTTAAGTTTGTGAATCTGAGTCCTTGTTTAGTGAATATTGAAGCTTCATCTGTGAATATATATAAAAGTTAATACTCTGAAACTTGATCGAAACTAATAAGATCATGTACTTTGCTCGTTTCCTTATTTTGTGAATCACAGTCCTTGTTCAGTGAAACTTAGACATTGTTTTGTGAAACTTAGAGCTTGTTTTGTGAACCTAGAAGATAATATTATAAAACTGACTACTAGCTAAGTGGTTAAAATCATCTTCTCTGCTCTATTCTATTGTTTGTGAATCTAAGAGATTTTTTTGTGAAACTTAGAACTTGTTTTGTAGTAAAAGATAATATTATGAAACTTGAAACTTGCTGTGTCTATTATTTTGTGAATCTTGTAGGCCTCGTTTTGTGAATTATACAGCTTGTTTGAGTTCTTGTTAATCTGATTTTGTTGAACCTTTTATCTCCTTAGGTGTTGATTCCAATGTCAACTCCAACGCTCTAATTCTGGTCAGTTGTGGTGTGACGCCTCGTGTCGGTTGTTGTGAGGATCTTTGCTCTAATGTTGGTAGTTCTGGTCAGGATGGTGAGGTTTCTACTGTTGTCTCAACAACCCCTACAATGCCAACTATTTCCACGCCTACTACTTTGGTAACTTACACACCGTGTGGGAGTGAGCAATGGATAAGTAGGATTGAAGAGAAGTTTACACCGGTGATTGGCAAAACATTTGTGGACTTAGAGTCAGCGATTATGTTCTACAAAATTTATGCTATTGCTTGTGGGTTTGAAGGAAGGCTGTCTTCAACTAAGAGGTTTCATAATGGTATTATTCGAACAAAAGTCATGGTTTGCCATCGTGAAGGTTTTAATAAGAGGAAAAGACGTCCTCCCCAAGCTGGTGCACAAACGAAGACAAAATCAACTGCTAAAACCGGCGCGAAAAAGGGTGGAGGTGGAGATGAGGCTGAGAGTTCTAATAGGCGAACAGGTACCAGGATAACCAAGATTAAAAGGTGGGGGTGTGAAGCGATGATCAAATTCATGTTCGAAAAAGGCATGTACAAGATTCAACTATTCTACGAGGGTCACAATCACCCACTGACTCCGGTGAAAGATAGGGAATTCGAGAAACTTGCAGAAAATTTAAATAAACTGGAAGCATATCATAAGCAGTTGATTATCCAGAATTCGAGAGTGAATGTTGGGCCTAGTTTAACATACAACTTATGCAAGGAGCAAGCAGAGGGTTTTGAAAATGTGGGAGCTTCCCTTAGGCCATTCAAGAATTTTCAACGGAATGTGAAGTGTCTACTTAACTGTAAGGATGGACAAATGTTCATATCGCGTTTGGAAACCCTTAAAGAAACGAAAGGGTTGGAATTTGCTTATGAAACGGATAGTGACGGATCTTTGGCAAGGATTTTTTGGACAGATGCGGTGTCCAAGAGATCTTACGCATTGTTTGGTGATGCATTTTCATTTGATCCTACATATGGAACAAACAAATACAACATGAAATTCACGCCTTTCACTGGCATTGACCATCATAAGAAATCGGTAACTTTTGGATGTGCTCTTTTAGACCATGAGGACGATGGAGCATTTATTTGGGCGTTTCAGCAATTTTTGAAAATAATGGGTGGCAAAGAACCACATTACATCATCACTGACCAAGACCCAGCAATAATAATTGCAGTTCCAGGTCTGTCTGTGAATCTCAGACCTTTTTTAGTGAATCTTAGAGCCTTTTTTGTGAAACTTGGTTAAAATGACCTCTTCTTACTCTTTTTCTTATTTGGTGAATCTTAGACCTTGTTTAGTGAATATTAGAGCCTTTTTTGTGAAACTTGGTTAAAATCACCTGTTCTTACTCTATTTCTTATTTGGTGAATCTCAGACCTTTTTCTGTGAATATTAGACATTGTTCTGTGAAACTTGGTGAATCATTTAGTTATACTTTTTGGTGAATCGAGAGACATCATTTGTTAGACATAGCTTTTGCATGTGGCACATTATGACATAATATGAGATTAAACAATGATCTTGAAAATATGAGATAATGTGATTTTGTGATTTTGCAGCCGTGTTCAAAATAGCTAGACATCGCTTTTGCATGTGGCACATTATGAAAAAAGTAACAGACAAGGTTGGGAACAAAATTTGCAAAGAAACTGAGTTCTTAAGCCGTCTGAACAATGTTGTCTGGAATGACGACATAGAGCCTGAGGAATTTGAAGAGAATTGGGATAAGGTCATGAGTGAGTTCTCGTTAGAAGGACATAAATGGTTGACTGACAAGTTTGCAGAACGAGACCAGTGGATACCCGCTTATTTCAGGAATGTGCCAATGGGAAACATTTTAAAAACCACACAAAGATCAGAGAGTACGAATAGCTTCTTCAAGAGATTTGAAAATAAATATGGGACTTTCGTGGAATTTTGGATGAGATTTGAGAGTGCCATGGACCAACAAAGGCACAATCTAAAGCTTCTTGAAGCACAGAGCGATAGTTCAATGACTGAAACAAAATTCGGGTCAAAATGGGAGGACCAAGCAGTGAGGGTCTATACGCATGAAGTGTTCCCAGAGTTCCAAAAGGAGGTTCAGTTTTCGATCTTTCCTTCCGAACTAGGAAAAGGCAGTTATGACATAAATGCGAGTAGTGTCTGTGGATATACCCCACCAGATCCAGTAACTAACTTTGAGGTTTCAATGGTTGAGGACGCGAACAAGCGAAAGAGATATGCGGTTGAGTACAATATGAGAACACTGGATGTAAGTTGTTCCTGTAAAATGTTTGAAAGGAAAGGTATTTTATGCAGCCACATCATCTATATTTGCTCAGCGAAGTTTAAGGAATTACCTGAGAAATACATCTTGCGTAGATGGAGAAAGGATGCACTCAGAAACCCAGTTCATGATTCGAACGGAAACCTTCTGGAAAACTACGATTCTGCTGCTAATAAGAAATTTGGAATGCCTCGTGTATGGTCTGAGATATATGCAACTCTTGGTATCCTAAAAACTAAAGAAGATTCCGATCTGAGTGAGTTTGCTAAGCTAATTAGAGAATTCCGAAAGAAGTTGGAGCCAAACCCAAAGCCTTTGACAAAGGAACAGGAATTGGAGGTCCTTCTGAACTGCAAGATTCCAAAAGAAGTCAAGATCCTACCACCTAAGGTCTCTAAGAATAAGGGTAGTGGTAAAAGATTGGTGAGTGGTAAAAATAAGGCCATTATGAAGGCAAAAAAACCGAAAAGGTTGTGTGCTAAGTGTAAACGTATGTCACACCATGATAAAAGGAATTGTCCAAATGCTTTTGCAGAGCTTCCTCCCGAAGATCAAGTATGTGATTTTAGTTTCACTTCTGCTTTTTTAGTTCTGAAATGTGAATTTATCTCCTGATTTTGTGAAACTTCGACTAGATTTTGTGAAACTTAGCCCTAGATTTGTGAACAAGTTCTGAAACTTTTGCTGTTTTTCTTATTTGGTGAATTTCAGAGCTTATTTTGTGAATGTCAGACTTTTTAATATGAATCTTAGAGCTTGTTTTGTGACACTTTGTTTAACAGGGTGATACATCAGGAGAAGAAGAAGAAGAGGAAGAAGAAGAGGGTAGAGAATGATGGCGATGTGAGCATGATGACGATGGAAGGAGAACAAGTTTTATTACGTTTACTTTGATTAACTCTTTCTCTTATCTTGATTTTGGGAAACTTCGACAAGATTTTGTGAAACTTAGAGCTTGATATTTGAACATAGAAGGTCTGAAACTTATTTTGTGAATGTCAGACCTTATTTTGTGAATGTCAGACCTTATTTTGTGAATGTCAGACCTTATTTTGTGAATGTCAGACCTTATTTTGTGAATGTCAGACCTTATTTTGTGAATGTCAGAGCTTTTAATATGAATTGGTAGAAGACGAAGAACACGAAGAAGAGTGTTGCTTAAAATTAACAGTAGGTTGTCTAGGCCAACTTCTCAATCCTATCCTTTTCCTTCATTTTCAATGGTTTACGGTGTTGATGTCGATTATTATGATTATGATTTTATTTTAACAGAATTCGATGTCAATCGTTTTCATATGAATCTATTGGATTTTGTTAGCCATGTTGTCATTTGGTTGTTATGAACATAGATATGGCCCTTACATTGGTTGGCGACTTGCAAAGTAATGGTCATCAAACTCAAATATTGAAATTGGAAACTTTAATTACATTTAATTGGAAATGTTAATTAGACTACAATGAAACTTTAATTACATTCAACAAAAATTCCTTCGATTAACGTTTGCTTTGAAAGCTCATTTCTTGGCTTTATCAATAAGTGAAAACCTACACAAACAAAAACAAGTACAATATTCAGCAAAGTTATGAAGGAATGGAATTCACGTCATTTTTCGTATATTAATGAAATATAACGAAGTGTACCTTTTCGTATTTTTATCCCATTTGAGAAGTTCCAACGTTATAGACTTTCGATATTCTGGAAAATTCTGCAAAGAGTGACGTATATTAATGAAATATATTCATGCTCCTCAAAATAGTCACTTTCGTATACTAATGAACTTACCTCAAAATAGTCACTTTTCGTCCATAAACTTTGATCATCTAATGCACTCAACCACTTCAGCACAAAAATTCCACAATCATAACTAGATTCACAAAACAAACTCTTAGATTCACATAATAAGGTCTCAGATTTACATAATAAGGTCTAAGATTCACATAATTAGGTCTGAGATTCACAAAACAAAGTCTTAGATTCACAAAACAAGTTCTCAGATTCACAAAAGAAAGTCTTAGATTCACAAAACAAGTTCTCAGATTCACATACTAAGGTCTGAGATTCACATAATTAGGTCTGAGATTCACAAAACAAAGTCTTAGATTCACAAAACAAGTTCTCAGATTCACAAAAGAAAGTCTTAGATTCACAAAAGAAAGTCTTAGATTCACAAAACAAGTTCTCAGATTCACATACTAAGGTCTGAGATTCACATAATTAGGTCTGAGATTCACAAAACAAAGTCTTAGATTCACAAAACAAGTTCTCAGATTCACATAATAATGTCAGAGATTCACAAAACAAAGCGTCAGATTCACATAATAAGGTCTGAGATTCACAAAACAAGCTCTAACCCAGATTGACATACCTTGTTGTTTGTTGTGGAACATCCAAATTGACAACTTCATTAAGGTGCATGTACAGCAAAGATCTGTAAGACGCTCCAAGAATTGTTGCAACATTGTACAACTGAAAAGAAAGAGGCAATAAAAGATCAAATATATTTTCGGGGTATACTTTTAAAAGATTAAAAACAAATATTTTGGAAAAAAATCATACAATCTCTGAGGCCTGGTGGTTGTCTTCATCCACATTTATACTTTGCATAGAGTCAAGGATGAAAATTCTTTCCTTGCTTTAAGTCGCAGATACAAGCCCACCAATGCTTCAACTTCTTGCAATGGAAAGGAATAAAAACCTGAGAAAGTAAATGTACATCAGAAACCAATCAACAATACTTGTGAACAACAGTAAATAAATAACAAAATGAATAGCAGAACTGACCATGTCGATATGGCTTCCATCAGCTGGAATGTATTGGGGCTTTATGTATTGACCCCAAATCTCCGGGTTAGTCTCTGCATCAACAGCCTGCATCTCCCAAAAAGGCAATTTGTACAATTTTTTCGAAACAAATTTAAGAATGCAAAATACTTGAATATCAACGTCTAAAGGATTTGACGCTCACATATACTGTTGTTGGCAAGTAAATCACATTTGATCTACCCACTGTGCGCTTAATCCCAACAATATCAATGATCTACAAAATAAAATTGTGTTAGGAAAAAGAGACATCGAGTGAATCATCCAGTTTCACGAAATCAACTTAGTTTCACAAACTAAGATCTAGGATTCACAAAATAAGGTCTGAGATTCACCAAATAAGGAAACATGCATAATATTTACCTGATCCATAATAAGCCCACGCGATGTAAGGCTCTGCAACGCATCTCTAGTGACCTCCATCCACGGAGTGGACACCAGAACCTCACTTAATTATTGAACAAATGCAATTAGTACATATATCTCTCAAAAATTTTTTTAAAAAAAATCAAAGAAAAAGTATGACATTACTGTGCAATTGCCTTTGTTCTTCTCCCAACACAAGTCACCAATTCCTTGTCAGTGAAAGGTAGTCCCAAAGAGAAACTCAATTCTAGTGCATCTTTTTCGACTATTTCTTTGGATAGGTTCCCAGAACATGTAGCAATTTGATGGAACACCCTCAATGCAAAGCGCCTGAGCTGAGCTTCCTATTAATGCAAAAAAAAAACCAAAGGTTTCAAAAAAACTGTGGAATATTAAAGTTGGTGCAAATGTATAAAAATTAAATTAGATGGTGAAAAGAAAACTTACAGTATTTACGGTTATTAGAGAATTAGTTTTGTTCCCTTTGTAATTCTCCAATATGTTCAGCAAATAGAGGCCATTATCAATTTGATTGCATTTCAGAATTGATTTTGGGACAAACACTTCAGGCATTGCCATCGAGGTAAGGCCTGTCACTGATGGCAACTTTGATTGAAGAAGGTTGATGAGCCTGTCTTGCTGTATGAACAAAAGAGTAATTAGTGAGAGAAATTACAAAGGTCATAGACTCAAAACGCAGTCCCAAAGTGGATACAAGAGACGTACCGTGGGTTTATAAAAAGGAGTGTAATCAACAGATATGTCTTTCATGGGATGGATGATTTGGCATTTGCAAGATTCTGGTCTTAGATCAAAACAAAACAAGAATGGTGGGCATGAGGGAGCGATGATTGGAGTCAAAATCTGAAAGACAGAAGAAAAAATGCACTGAATTAAAAAGATAAGTCCACCTTCTCATCTATATTTTAAAAATAAACGTAAGAACAGATAATAAAACCAAATAAAAGACTTACTAATTGCGCTGCAGCAACATCAACATTGTCCAGACACTGGAACAAAAAATAGCATCATGTGTGAGTAATGGTTATAACTGAACTCCATGTAAAATGGG
>JAIUZE010002924.1:0-72363 GCA_022085475.1 Heliosperma pusillum | reverse complement strand
AGGTGACTCTTAACCTGTTGTTATGCCCTTGAGAAACATGTTTAGATTGGTCGCACATGATGATGAGATTTATTTCATCTTATGTTTAGTGTTCCGTCCATGTTTAACATTTACCATTTATAATATGACAAATCTTAAATTATGATGAGATCTAAAATTTATCAACAAATTATGTGACATTACCAGTTATACACGATCAATCTATGGCAGTGTCATTTGATTTTCACGATAAGGCCGTGGTGATGTAAAAAGATTCCTCGTGTATCATATATAGCAAAACTATGAACGGGAGCTAGCAATCTGACTTGGACAGCTTAAAACGATGTTTGTCCATGTACTTTACATGAAACCGTACTTTTGTTAGCTTTATTATATTATTTTGTTATTTTTCGTTTTTGAACTTCAGTTAATCTCTTTTTTTTTTCTGGGATGCATTAGAAGATGGAGACGACATTCATTATTCAGACTAGTTTTCATGTCGACTTACATTTACGTCTTAATTATTATTCCCTCCATCCACCTATGATGTTCCCACTTTAATAAAATACTCCTCACATATATTAGAGAAGTGAGAACATCATTGTTGTGTTGAGGGAGTAGTATTTTTGTCTCTCGCCGCCACCGTCAAATGGTTACGCAATTTTCGAACTCGTGAAGGAGCAGGTGAAGGGGAAGGGAAACGTCAATCGTGATAGACTAATATAGCTAGTATTAAAGTGTTAATTGTTTTTTTGGTGTTGACTAACAGTATCAACTGCCGACAACTGCGGGAATCTCCTTCGGGGCACTGAAGGCAACTTAATGGGTAGACTCCTCCTATGTTTGGCCTTTTCATTCGCAAGAGTCAGGAATCGAACCTTTGACCTCTTGTTTAAGAGATGAGACCCCTTACTACTCAGATCAACCAACTTTGGTATTAAAGTGTTAATTGTTGAAGGGTAATTTTGTAAGTTGTTAATTGTATAAGGGTTTTAGTAATTTAAACAGCCGGCGATATTAAATTGTCGGGTGACGAAAAGAAAAAGTTTAGTATTGTGGCTTGGACCTCGGTTAGTTGATGGGCCTGAACCCCATAGATCTGTTTTAAAGGCTAAAAGGCTGGATTTGGTATTGGCTCCTACATACAATTTGTTGCTAGAAGGCCCATGGACCCTGCACGCTGTAATCACTCGGCTTTTCTTGCTTCACGAATCACGACCGATTGGTTTTGTAAGACAACAACATTTATCTTTGCATGATTTAATAAGACACAAATTCTCATTTGTGACGGACACTATCCGTCGCAAGCTTAAGACGGATACCATATTCTCTCATAAAATACCCATCAAGGGTGAGTGGAGAAGCACATGGGGGGTGCCCACCTTGTCCCCTCTACCCATTTCCTCTCACAAAATACCCGTCGCAAGATCCGATCCGTCGCAAGCAAGACCTACTGTTAACAAGAAGGGCCGAATTAAAAAATACGCCTATATTTAGTGATTGTACCATTTAAATTTATTATGACAAATTCATTATTTGTAATAATAATAAGAATTTTTTTGTTCAACACAATTTTAAAAAATTTTTTTTTTTCAAACACCACCTTTAAAAATAAAATTGTCAAACACAACCTTCTAAAAAAAATTTGTTACCAAACACAACATTTTGGCAAGAGGATTCGTCATTTTGGCCAAACTTTGACCATTAGCAACGGGGTGACTTTCAGTCGATTTTTGAAATAGCAAACGATGTCGGTTTGAAATGTTCTTGTACTCGTTGGAAATGTGGGAGTACAGGCTTTACATAGGTTATCAACACGGTGGTAAAAGGTGGTCTTATATGTGGTCAATTAATGTGTAAAGTAAGGCTACTCATAGAGGGTTAAAGTAAGTCAAAATAAGTTTTTCGTGGGTCAATTTACTCCCCTCAAACCAACACATGCAACCAATCAACCGCCACAAAAACACAGCTACGACATACGTTGTACTTACTACTTACCTCTATCTACATACCAAATTTCAGACCAAACAAACGTCATAACCCTATTAAAAGATCTGTTAAAAAGACCATGACCATTTGTTGTAAAATCTAGACTTACTGCAACCCTCTCTAACAAGTCTTACTCTACACATCAATCAACCACACATAAGACCACCTTTGGGCACCGTGTTGATAACTTTTATAAAGCGTGTACTTTCACCTTTCCAACGAGTTCAAGAACCCTTCAAACCGACATCGTTTGCTATATTAAACATCGACCAAAAGTTATCTATGGCACATAAAGAAAGTAATTCCTTTATTTACATAAAAATTCAAATAAAACCGTTTTATTATGCAAAATTGTTGTATTAAATAGTATTATCCGTCTCAGATTTATTGCTTGGTGTTTTCAAGGTACTATAAATGAACTGATGACTGCAAAACTATATTGGCAGCCTCGAGTGAATTTGTCAACAGATGAAATGACAAGCAAAGTGTGCAAGTGATCTACTTTCGTGAGAGGCACGTGAGCTCAGGAATGAAACTATGGTCATATTCTACTGCCTTAGCCACTATTCCTTTTCTTTATACTGGTATTGAAATTTTGATCATTATTACAATTAAAAAAATCTTATTAAAAAATCACTTGCTAGTGAAATTGCATATGTATGAGTAGTACTTAATTTATATGGTTAAATTGGTAATACTTGGTAAGATAAAGTGATCAACTCAAACAGGCTAAAAGCAAGCCTGTTTAGGTCAAGGTTAATTTACTGAACATAACGTAAATTACTAAACTTAACAAATCAAATCCGCTAGAAACTAATGAAGTTACTTCGTATCTAAATCCTAAAGTACACATTTTAAATCACTATTAGAACAATGAATTTAACTCTATTAAATCGATTTTGAGTACCTGACCTGCCGGAGTGCTGGACCCATTTTGTTTAACTCGTAGTTAACGAGTAGCATGGCATTGCAGGACGATATGCATTATGCACTACGTAGATGATGGCCGATCTCATATGTCAGGCAGTAGTGTTTTCGTAAAGGTATAGAACAGAACTTCAAAAGTCCAAACAGAAATAGTAACATATTTGATGTCCTTAGTGAAAATGGCATTTTAGCATGATTATTGGCATTCTATTTCATGTGCGGTAGCCTCCTAAAAGATAGACACTCTCTACTTAGCATCTCTCTCTTCCCATGTTACACGATTTTGCAAGCACTCAATCATTCATTTTACCGTAGGTCTTGCTTAAGACGGGTCGGATCTTGCAACGGGTATTTTGTGAGAGGAAAGGGTAGAGGGGACATAAGGTGGGCTCCCCCCATGTGCTCTCCACTCACCCTTAATGGGTATTTTATGAGAGAATATGGTATCCGTCTTAAGCTTAAGACGGATACCTCCGTCTTAAATAAGAATTTGTGTTCATTTTATACTCTATTTGTCTTCGTAATTTGTTTTCTTTCCCATTTTTAGATATCTAATTTATTTATTTACCGTGCTTAATTTTTTATATGTTGGAATTTGTGAGGAGTTGTAAATCTTCACAAATACACTCTCCTATTCATTTTCAAATCTATATAAATAGACATGAGTCTGAAGAGATTTTTACAAAGAAAAATAATTATATAATGCATCATTGAACGATATAACTAACAAACTGCACATTAAATATATCTGAGTTACATATCTGTTTTTGGGCTTAAATATATCTGAATTACATCTCTGTTTTTGGGCAGGACTCTATCTTATCTTAATAGAAAATTTGGGGTATCCATGTCATTAATATAGGGTCAAATTGTTCTATTAAGAAATCATAAACCAATTCAGTTTGATTTGATATTGTCAATCCAATTCTTGCATACTCAATCTCTCAAACAAATAGTGTTGGGACGAACTTTTTCACACTTATAGCCAATTCTAGATACAAGTGACAATGTCTAATAACACTGTTACGCACATTTTTATCTTTGCGATGGTTCAGTAACACAATAAGTATTGCTTGTAAGCATCCTTTTAAAAACTTATCACAATTTCTCCTTCATTATTTGTTCTCTCATTTACAACTTGTGAAAGAGCTTTTTAATTGACGAAAAATGTCCATAACAAATGAAAATGTATGGTACTCTTATTTGATACCATCTTAATTTTATTATTGTGACTGAGTCGCATCCATATGGAGGAGATAATCCGGTTTGAAAGTCTAAGAATATTCTATTTTAAAATGAATTTACAATGAGTGGATTATCCCATCAGTTTATATGATAGATAACTCTCTCATCTGTTTCTGAAATACTTTCATGTGTTTTTTACATGGTATCATATGTCTTTTATCTCATGTGGGAGATGTAGTCGTGACACATAACACATGCGAATCTAGCTACCACTCTACCAATAGGGTAGTCTTATAATTAACGCCTAAATAACCTAAAGCTAGGAAATTAGTTATACACAATTGTTTGAATGAAATGTATCGAAGTTACCGTTAATAAGAAAATTGGTAGTTAGTGAAAAGCTGCTATTGAGATTCTAAGCACAGCTGAAGAATAGCGTTGAAAGATGAGTGAATGACGAGTTTAGAATATTAGATGACGTACTCTTTCCACTTACACTCACTCATTCACCTCTTGTTTTTGTCTCCCTACACACTTTAATATTACGTGCTTCAGAAGCTGCAGTACAAATTATCGACTTTTATCTTTATTTTTATTTTATTTTATTTTTACTTTGTTTGGATAAAAATATGAGTATTTCGTTATCTAGATAAGTCTTAGCTTTGCACCAATACCTGCACATCACTCGTTTTGCAATTGAATAAGAAATTAAAGTGATGAATTTGAGATGGTCATTAGTCAAACACGCAGAGGTAAACAATTACCACTAGAGATTAAATTAAATTAAAAGGAAGTAACTACTTAAACTAGATTTATAGTTTAACCTATTACTTAAAATAATCAACTGAAATTGTACCGAAATTTTAAATACATTAATATTTGAGATTTAATTTGACATTTGAAGTTAAAGAGTGTAATTTAAAATATTTCATAGACCGCCAAGATACGTTTTATAAACCTAAGACTTAAGTCTATCAAAATGTATAATTAATGATAACAGGAGAAAAATGATTATACATCGGATGTACTACCTCAGAGTATTATGATTTTGAGTTTTTGTGCATTTTTTTCGAGTTTTTTAAAGTTAATAAATTAAATTTTATATCTTATATATGATGTTTTTTTAGTGTTATTGTAATTTTTTTGAGCTTAATTTTTAAATTAATAAACTCAAAAAACTTTATAGTAAAACTATACTATACTCAAAAACTTTATTCTAAAGCTCAAAAACTATATTCTATGTGGTAGTAAGACTAGTAACTCAGAGGTACAATCCACTTACTATGATAACAGTATGTTATTGTCTTGATTTTTAATCATTAAACAATTTATAAATAATTAATTTTGTATACATTTTATGAATAAACATAATTATTTTATCTTTGATTCCCGCTTATTTTATTATTATTATTATAAATATAATTATTTTAAATTAATTATGTGTTATTGTTATCTTAGTTAAATTTGCCAAACACTTTTATTTCATGGAATTTGAAATATAAAATATGGAATATGTATGTGTATTATCTGTATTATCCGAAACACTTTAACATTGTACATTGCTCGAAAAATATAAAACTTTAAAATTGTACATGCTTGATCACTTGAAAAGTATTTGTATTAGTAAATTAGGTTATGTTTACGTTGAATATACTTTTCAATTATAAATTCATTGTCAAGTAATTGAATATTCAACTCAGTACAATTATATGAGCACACTGATTAATTTTGAACAATATCTCTTATTATTATTATTATTATTATTATTATTATTATTATTATTATTATTACACAATGTTTTATTCAATTATTAGTTCAGAATATTACATCTATTTATATATCCGTTTTAACTACTAATTTCGTATAGCGTACTTAAAAGTTAAAATTGACTCGTAAAATGTTTTTGGACGAGGATAAATCTACTACATATTAAGACAGACTCATACAATAGTGTAACCTATAATAAGTCGAAAAGAAGACACAAACATTTGAATACTACTCAAACAACTCAGTTATTGGTAGATGGGTTAAAACTGTAAGAAGACACAAAGTTTATGGCTGTTTTCATGCAAGTGAATGACTGAATGCATGCAGTTATTAGAAACATAATTGTACAATTGTACTGTAGTACTCCGTATTTCTTTTTAGCGTACCTTATTCTTTTTCAAATGCTATAGTAGTAAATAGTTAAATACTACAGTAATAATTGATTATTTAGTAACAAAATTAGTAAGATCTGTTAACCTGCATGTGAGCGTTAGAGACTGACAGTGTATAACTTATCGTATCTTCCATAACAAAGATGCCAAGGTAGAAAACGCCTGAACATATCAAACATAGGAACATCATTAAATTAATTATTTCGTACAATTTTTATACTAAAAATTACACTTAATAGTCTCGGTAAGCCACTTAGATCCCCTCTGATGTAATCATTTTCAGAAAGCATAAATAAATTAGTAGTGTATTTGGTAACAATGCTGAAATAGATACTCATATGATCATCATTTACGTCAGCTTAATTAACTTGTATTCTGTAGTAGTTAAGTAGTTTGGATATTAATTAATTATCCTAATTAATGTATGTCAGAATTAGCATTTTAGTATTTTACTCATCTTGTGGTTTCCCCTTGGTCCACCTGTCAATATTGAGCTGAGTATTTGAAGTTCTTTTTAGATATTATTGAGTATGTATGATTAAGATAGTATAACATTTTAATGAGTAGATTAATCGCTTCTCTTTCAGCAATGTAGAACACTTAGTTACATCTACGGGACTACGGGGCGGATAAGGTGCAAACTAGGAGGGAAAGAGAAAAGTTACTATAAAGGGAAAGAAAGAACAAAACCAATGCAAACTAAGCCCATATAGAATAGCGGAAACACCATGCAAACTACGAGAGTATGAGGGAGTATAAACTTTAGTCAAACTAATAAGCAAATAAAAGTGGAATGGAGACAGTTTATTTTTTTAATTAATTTATATAATCATATAAAATCGATCAATTAAAATTAGGAACTTGATTCAATCTAATGTGAGTGAGGCAGCCTCCATCAGCTCCCTCTAATTCATTCGTTAATTAAAGTAAATCACTTTTGCCACTTTTAGTTTATCATCATCACTTATGATGATTCTAAGTAACTTCGTAGAGCTTGATGCATTTACTAACTTCACTTACGTGTGCATTAACCGATTTGATTTCATTCAAATTATATCTACTATATACTAATCCTGAAACATTTAGAGTGGGCCCCACATCAAAACAAAAACTTTAATTACCCTCTCTCCTCTTCTTTTTTTCTGATTTATTTAGACTATGTTCTTCGAATGTTTTTTGACTTTGCATTAGTTTATTAATTATCATTATCCAATAATGCAAGGATCCTTAGTAATGTTCTTTGCTTTAATTTAAAACAAACATTACATGAGTAAATAAATAAATCTCATTAAAAATACAATGATTTAAACAAAAATCATAATATAGAAAAAAAACAGGTTAAAGTCAATTAACCAAGCATAAATAATTTAACTACATACGAAATAACCTAAATTGCATGGACCAGCTTTGATTTGTACGCTAAAAACTAACAAAAAATGATATAAATCTCAAAATAAAATATTTGACATGAAAAAAGAATAGATTTTTACATGCAGAAAAAAGATATTAACCGGATGAAAATTGTTCTACTGAAGACGAGTTGAAATACACAAATTCAAGGAAGCCAGAGAAAGAGTCTGATTGTGAATAGTATTCATTTTAATTGGGCATTTTTAGAGAAACAAATAAGTGTAGGTTTATAATAGTGAGGGAGCAGGAGGGAAGGGAGCAAACGGCTGATAGAATGAATAGGGCAAGGGGAAAATATGAGGTGAATATTATATCTAGGAACAAGCCAATTTATTTGATATAGTCAGTCAATGACTCGATGGACGGATTCTTTTGGAATAAGGAAGGCCCATTTGGTAGGTTATTTTTGCAAAATAATGATTTTTCAATAAGTCTTTTATTACGAATATTCGCCTTAAAATTAAAACGGGTTAAATAGCATATCACTTGCATAGATAAGACAAGTCATTCGCTAATTATTTAAGTATTTTGTTTTTGCCTGATCTATGCAACTATGCAAGTCGTATGCTTAATACAAAGTATGTGAAAATTAAAACGGGTCAAATTACATAACATTTGCATAGATAAGGCAAGTCTATTGCTAATATATAAGCATTTGTTTTTGTGTTATCTATGCAAGTTGTTTGCCGATTCGTATTAAGTTTAAAAACGGATACTCCCTTCTTAAACAAGAATTTGTGATAAATTTTATTATTGAGTAAATAATTATGATGAGTGTTGTAGTTATAATTTGGGTTGCTTATAAGGTTAGTCTAATTTATTTTTATTGATTGTTCATTTATTAATTTTGTTTAACTTAGGTTGATAAATATAAAATACTTGGATTATGATAACTAAATCTCCCCGTTAGCATAGGTACATTGTAAACACAAATGTGACAAAAATAACCCACCCAAAATAACCAACTTTATTCCCATAGACGTAACAAATGAATTAAGTGGCCATACATGAACTGAGGACAAGATTTGAGTCGTAATCTGAGTTACTTCTGCTAATATGACCTTACTCGAATCTTTATTGTTGGACAATGATAATAATCTCTAGATAAATTGATAGAAATTGACCAAAAAATGACTCAAACCTAACCATAACTAAATTGACAAGACTTGCATTCGACTCAATTGTTCGTCATGTCTAGGTAAGTAGACCGCGCGCCACGACCTTAGAGCATGTATAATTAAGTACACAAGTGCTCTTTTTTGTTTTCATGAGTTTCCCATTATATAATACGAAGTAGTCGAGTTTTATATAATTTATTACTTTTTGTAAAATTTTAGGTGGTTACTCAAGTAAGAAATGATTTTATACCATTGAACGGAAAAAAGGAGGCATTTCCTAATAGTTAGAGTGAAAACTAAACGCGCACATTATTTTTTATTGCATATTTATTTTTACTTCTGTTTATTTAGAAATGGTGTGTAAATAAAATGCTAAATAAGCGACCCCGTGCAAACTTTGCACGGGTATAAAACTAGTTGTATATAAGAGCAATAACAATAGAAGATTCTATATAAAGTTTTTTTTTTCATATTATGTCATACTCTATTTTCCAGTACACAAGAAGTTTAATTTACAATAGACGAACTTATCTTTTCTTGGAAGTGGACAAAGTTTAATATATCACATTTTCATATGCTAACCAACCTAATTCTTATTTTACAACTTAATTCTTAAAATTAAGAAGAAACTCTATGATTTAGTAGAAGAACTTTTTAAATAAATTTCTGGGTGACAATTTTTAGAATAAGAACACTACTGTTGTTAATGCTCTAAATAGTTTGTCTTAGGCATTTAAGAACATAAAATAAAATAAAAACATTCTTTTTAACGTATGTTCTAAAAGCAACAATAAATAGTTTAAATAAAGAAAGAATTAGCTAAATATTTCACTAAAAGTATGGAAAAAGTAAAAACTCAGCCTTCATTTTATTGGACTAGCTCTATTAACCCTCTTCTAATTAATACAGGGAAAAATGTAGATAGTGACGTTACTCTAGTAAAATAAGGACATTTTATTGCACCAGTTGAATCATCCCACTGATGAGAAGACTCGCCCGACCTATTTTATTGAATCTTTTCTTTTGGAAACTCATATTTCCAAGAGAAATATACATAAATAGTACTCCCTCCGATCCACACAAATGGTAACATGGAGACAATTGGAGTATTTAAGAAAAGGTGAAAAAATGAGGGGTAAAAAAGGAAAATGTAGGTGAACCATGTAATTGAGGGTTTAATTGTGGGGTTGATAGGTGGACCCTGCAGTGACATTTTGTGTAAATATCAAATGGGTATAAGGATCACTTGGTAATGTAGTGGGCCAAATAAGGTATGTTACCATTGGTGTGGATCGTCCGTTTTAGGTAAGTGTTACCATTGGTCTGGATCGGAGGGAGTACTTCATAGTTGATAATTTGAAAGGAAGCCATCTTTTCTCCCGTAAATAATGATTCATAAATTTTGATCGATAGGTGTATAACACTGTTTTTTTTTTTGGTGACTCCGGGAACACACATACATCATGCAAGCTCGGGCACTAGATAAGTCATCAATGTTAGCCATGATTGCAGGTAATCGCAGCACTCCCGCGTAAGGAATCGAACCTGAGACCTCTCAATTCGGGCGTATAAGACTGTTACAAAGTGGTTTTTTGCATTTTGATGTAATGAAGAATGATACAAAAAAGTCCTAATCCAATGTATTAATAGCTGTCTAAGTGACAAAATAATTGTCGCCCTTGAGTTGCTCTTGGTCTTATGTGTTTTGGAATATACCAAGACTTTCTCAACCTTCAGGGTTTCAGTACAAGGGTTAAAACCGACAACGACCACTCAAAACCTAGCATTTTTCGATTTATAATGATAGATCAGAATGTCTTGGTTGTATAAATTCAACTTTTTTAAAAGTTTTAAATGAAAGAACTTCGATCATTTGGCTTTGCACCAGTTCATGACTATCGATTGAGACAGTTTTATGTATATAATCATATTATTAATTTTTTTTAAAAAAAAAATTAAATTAAGCAAAATAGACAAGTGAAAATTTCCGATAAAATTATATATATCTTAACAAAACTCTTTCGTAAATGTTATATTACTTGTGGTACTATTTTTGTTTTAATTTGAAAATTTCACGCAGTTGGGGAACTTAGGGGCTAGCATGCATGAAAAGTCCAGTAAGTAGATTGTATCTCTGATATACTACCATATAAAATATAGTTTTTGAATTTTACAATAAAGTTTTTGAGTATAGTATAGTTTTACTATAAAGTTTTTGACTTTATTAATTTGAACATTAAGCTCAAAAGAATTACAATAATACTCAAAAAACATCATATATAAGATATAAAGTTTAATTTATAAACTTTAAAAAGCTCGAAAAAAATGCACAAAAACTCAAAATCATACTACTTTGGGGTAGCACCTCCGTTGTATAATCCTTTTTCTCTGGAAAGTCAACCCTTAAATGATTTTTTTTCGAATTATTTATAGATTTGTGGTTAAACTTTTTTCACAACCATATGCTCCTAATAATACAACACTCTTTCCTTAGACTTAATTTCTATTCATTTTAATCCTATTTTTTCGTCCAATTTAATTATTATAAGTCCAGTTCGTTGTTTCCCTCTTTTATTCTATTCAATTTAGGTCCTCTAAAGTAGTTTTGTTAATTTTAATTCATTTTTGTACAAATTGTTTTAGTGGTCCTCTAGTTCACTGCTTTCCTCTTTTATTCAATCAATTTAGGTTCTCCTACGTGTTATTGAGTGGTCCGTCTCTCTCCACGATTTGAGTCGGGTCCAAATCCGTTTTTATGTTCTAACATGGTATCAGAGTTCAGGCTTCGTCCTGGGTTTCGAATTTAAATTGAGCTCAAGCTATGCCATCGGAGAAGCGCTTATTCGAGGATTCGTTAATTCACACGCCGGTCCGCTTTATAACCAAGGGGCTACTCCTCCTGTAGTAAATTGATGTTAGGATGAAATCTTCCTAGTGTTGTCTAGTAATCTGTCTCTCATTCGTTTGGGCGTAGCCCGATGCGTTTGCATGTTGAAATAACACTTCGTATAAGGTTATCACTTACCACTTTAATCAGTGTGGTATTTGTAGGTATAAACTTTTGCTTACAGGACAAATGAAAGTTAAACAGGCCCTGTTCTTTTGGACTTAAACTCAGCCCCTTTAAGTCCAGTTCAGCTCCTATAAGTTCAGTTAAGCTCCTATAAGTTCAGTTCAGTTCAGTTCAGCTCCTATAAGTTCAGTTCAGCTCCTATAAGTTCAGTTCAGTTCAGCTCCTATAAGTTCAGTTCAGTTCAGTTCAGTTCAGCTCTTATAAGTTCAGTTCAGAAAAATTCAATTCTTACAAATTAAGTTCAGAAAAGTTATACGGAATATATTATTTATGAAAACCGATATAAAAACATTTGACATTAATTAGTGGAATGACATTTGGTCAATTGAAAAAAAGGTGGGTGTTAAAAAATATGCCCCGAATGTCACAAAAGTATCAAATGTCTATTATTGTTTTATACATTCACACTCCATAATTTTATAAGGATGCATACTCTTGGAATACCTATTATACAACATGACGTGAATATTCAAGGAACAGTAGATTTGGGCATGTTTGATGATAAGCGGAAAAAAAACCATGTTAAAGGTACGAAACAAGATAGTAAAAAACATTTGGCGAGGCAATAGATTCGTTGTTACGAGTGATAGTGAAGATAAAGAAGAAAGTGATGAGGAAGATGATGATATGGAAATAGATGGTTAGAAAACGATGTAATATGTGATTTTTTTTTTCGTAATGTAAACGTAGTAATCTATTTGAACAAACCAATGTACATAAATCGGAATTATGTTATTATCTTACCTTATGTTTTAGAGTATACCTTTTTTTTATGACAGTCCTTTCCAAAAGATAAAGATACAGATAAAGATGATGTCAACGTAGTAATCTATTTGAACAAACCACTGTACATAAATTGGAATTATGTTATTATCTTACTTTATGTAATAAAGTTCAGTTTAGTAAATTTTAGATTCTGTAAATTCTATTCAATTAAGTAAAATTAAGTTCAGAAAAGTTCAGATCCTATAAGTTTAGTTCAGTTCAGTTCAGCTCCTATAAGTTCAGTTCAGCTCTTATAAGTTCAGTTCAGTTCAGCTCCTATAAGTTCAGTTCAGTTCAGCTCCTATAAGTTCAGTTCAGCTCCTATAAGTTCAGTTCAGTTCAGTTCAGCTCCAATAAGTTCAGTTCAGCTCCTATAAGTTCAGTTCAGCTCCTATAAGTTCAGTTCAGTTCAGTTCAGCTCCTATTCAGCCCAAAAGAACAGGGCCTTAAACATTATCATAATGTTATAATTACTGAAAATCTGACCCGATATACACCCAAATAAAATCTGAATTTGATCTACAATTCAAGTTGAATGACTTCATCCGTTGCGGCCTTGATATTTATCGTCGCATAATATGCACCACACACGGAAATGAGCTACCCCCAAAACGAGCCTACTCGTGCACCAATTCTCATAAACCAAATATAACCAGTCCGAACCTATACCTGGCCTAATTATATATTAACCTGTTTATCCAAATCATAAACTCTGTAAAACATCTTTTAAACCGACTTAATATTTATACATTATGCATTCAATTAAATCAGATATATACTCGTATCGTAGACTTGCCAAATGGGTCATTGAGAGTGGGTTCGAGACTGGTCATTTCGGGTAGGGTCATTTTCAGACAATACTTATCGAGTCATTTTTGGGCCATTGTTACTCTTGGTCGAGTTATTTTGGATCAAGTTATTTTGGGCCATTTCAGGTCATGGTTTTATTTAAAATAAGTCATTTCTGGTTTATATAATCATTTTGAGTCATTTCAAGTCGGGTCATTTCGGGGCGGATCACGTACATTCGAGTCTACCGGGTCAAGTTCGTGTCATCACTTTCAAATCACTTTCGGATCTCAGATTAGCCTTATCAAATCGGGTCATTTGAATCGGATAAGTTTCGCAGCTCTACTCATATAGTCATAATATAGTTTCCCACATACATCTCTCAAGTCTCAACCAAAATGTGAGATAGATTAATGCTACTCCCTCCTAGTCGGTCATTTCTTCCCTCTTTTCTTATTGGGTAAGTCGGGTTTTCTTCCCACTTTCCCTTTTTGGATGTGGGGTTGTGTCTTTTGTGTGATCTAAATTGATTTGTATGTGGGGTAGTGTGTTTTGTGTGGTCCAAATTTATTTCCTTAATTTTTGTGTAAAAGGTAAAGGGGAAGAAATGAGTGAATAGGAGGGAGTATATATTAGACTACAAAGTACGAGTACCTAATATAGTATACTGTATAGTGACATATTTGCTCTTACAGAGACAGCAGGATGTCTTTAATTTACAACACCATACTTTCAGCAAATTAAAAGTAAGACTTAAGTTTGGTAGTGTTGAGCTGTGTGCGTCTTTTTTTGTTCTCAAAACAAACTCTTCCTCACATGCTCTTCTCTGCCATCCCATAAATCTCACTTCCCTTTACAAATATTCTTCCCTCACTTTTTTCATCTTTTTTTTACATAAAAAATCATTTAATTCCCACTTTCCACCATTGTTATCCCCCATAATAATCATTTACAAAGATGTGGAGGTCTAGCTTCACTAGGTATAGATGATGAGGGAACTACTAATACTATCCATTATCATTTCAATATCCATATACCATTCTTTTGGGTTAAATACTGATGGTGTTTTACTCCTTTCCTTTAAATTCTCCATAATAAGCGACCCTTTACACGTCTTAGACTCGTGGACAGTCTTCACCGACACGCCATGCTCGTGGCATGGCGTATCGTGTGGGACTACTAGTGGATTGTCACCAGGCTCAGGCTCAGACTCAGGCCCAGACTCAGACTTAGGCCGTGTGACTGGGATATCCCTCCCAGGTAGTCAACTCCTGGGAACTATCCCAGCCAATTTCGGTCTACTAGACCGGCTTCAAACCCTCGACCTATCGGCTAATTCAATCAACGGGTCAATCCCGGACACGGTATACAGTCTATCGACTCTCCGTGTCCTGGACGTGGCCCACAATCGGATATCAGGCGAGCTTTCGGATTCGCTAGGAGGTCTACGGAGCTTGGAAGTGTTAAACGTGTCAAATAATGCTTTCACTGGGAATATTCCACGGAATCTTGGCAGTTTGCCGAATCTTACCACGGTTTCGCTTAGAGGTAATCATTTCACTGGGAATCTCCCAGGCGGGTTCGACCGGGTCCGGTTTATGGATCTCTCCTCCAATAAAATAAACGGTTCACTACCGGTTGATTTTATTGGTGAAAATATTCAGTTTTTCATTATTTCCAATAACGGTATAACAGGAGAGATTCCGCCAGATTTTGGGCGTAGAATTCCGAGAAATGCGACAATAAATTTCTCGTATAACAACTTTACTGGACAAATTCCGGATTCTATTATTTTTCAAAACCAAAATAAAAGCTCCTTTGTTGGAAACTCGGATCTATGTGGGCCTCCGTTAGAAAGCCCATGTGGGACGAGCTCGAGTTTAAGCCCAACTGCACTCCCGACGGCTATGGATGAACCCATACCGCCACCCGCTATCGCGGCTATCCCCAAAACTTTTGGGGATACCGCTCCTGATGATGGGCCTCCAGGCCCAAATCAGGAGAAAGGGCAACGTCGGAAGTCACATGGTCTTAAGCCACAAACCATTGCTTGGATTGTTGTAGGCGATGCGGGTGGAATTGCCATCCTTTGTATGATCCTTCTTTATATTTACAAAAGAAAAACAAAGAACGAGGATACCAGTACTACAAGTATAACTACCAAGGCAATAAAGACGAGGACGCAAGACGAGGTCTCGCTCTCGTCAACGTCCTCGTCGTTTTCAGAATCCAAGGGGATTGCGAGGTGGGCGTGTTTACGAAAAGGGAAAAACAACGAGGAGGACTACAGTGATGACGAGGAAAGCGAGGATGAGGAGGAGAATGAGGAGGAGGAGCGACACGAGGAGAAAGGACGATTAGTGACAGTAGACGGGGAGAGCGAGTTAGAGTTAGAGACGCTATTGAGAGCGTCAGCGTATATTCTAGGAGCGAGTGGTGCGAGTATAATGTACAAGGCGGTGTTGGATGATGGGAACGTATTGGCGGTTCGACGAGTCGGGGAATGTGGAAACGTTGAGAAATTGAAGGAGTTCGAAAGTCTTGTTCGAGGTATTGCTAAAATGGTGCACCCGAATGTGGTTCGGGTTCGTGGGTTTTATTGGGCGGTTGATGAAAAGCTTGTTATTTACGAGTTTGTTCCTGGTGGAAGTCTAGCTAATGCTCGTTATAGTAAGTTCTCTTTTTACCTCTTTTGTTACTCTCTTTATTCATTGCATTCTTTTTGGTTTGTTCTCTATTCCTTGTTTACATTTTCTTTCTCATTTTTTCATTGCATAAAGTTTACCTATAGTGTAACTTTTTACGGGAAGAAAATTAGGCTGATCCTTTAAAATAGGCCTATTGCATGAATGTGCTGATCGAAGTTTAAACTTTATCGTGTGCATAATATAAGGTTGATTATCGAGCCAACCAAATTAGGATCGAGTGCAACATACTCTCACATGTTTTGTTATAAGGTTCATCATTTTAGTAACATTAAATATCATGTGGCAAAAGGTGTGCAAAGACTTAATATGGTCTTGATGTCCTGTGACACCAACTCATTTTCCTAATTATTTTTGCGTAGTTTAGGCCCTTGCCCGACATGGTGTAAAGCGGCTTTTGAATTGATTGCATCATTTTATTTTCTTGTGTTCAGAATTGATCGTCATTCTCTCTTCAAATGAGTACATTAAATTAAATAGTTCAACATGATAATATTAATGAATTTTGGTACAAAACTAGTGATTAGTGACCGTCATTAAACTTCATATGTCAAAACAAAAATTAAATGTAAATCCAATATTTTAAAAATCAAACCAATTTGGACTTTGATTATAACATCATTTAATTTCCCGTGTTTGGAAATGATCTTCATTAAATGAGTAAATTAAATAGTCTCAAATGGTAAAACTAATGACTTTTACTACAAATTTAATAACAAGTATTAATCCACTTCATATTGAAAGATAAAGGAGAAATAACATGTCACTCCAAAGGTAATGATAAATACTTACCCTTAGAATTGTAACTAAAGATTTAATAGTTCTAAGATTGTACTCCGTATTAAATTGAAATTGTATGATTATTCACACTCATACCCGTGGGATTAATGTCTAATACTTTGTATAAGTTATTGGCCTTAACTATTTGGTAGGCATTATATTGATCGGAGTCTACTATTTTTGAATATATGCTACTAATGGCAGCATATATATTATAACAACACGAGTACTTAATTTATACATGAAAACAATCTAATTATCCAATCAACTAATTACGAAATAATCTTTCTTAATTTTGTTAATTTAATTTGATAGTCAAACCTTCTTCTAAAATCTATCAACCGTATTATAGTAACGTTATCTGTTATTATAACTTGCTTGTATCATTTGGCACACATGGCCATTATTTATTCTTTTAAATCCTTATATTCAATCTAAGGGCTGTCTTCCAAATGAAAATATATTTTGATTTATAATAAATACTACTATTTCGTATGTATGCTAATTATTGTTATCACTTTATGTATTATTGGCCTATCATTTCCTAAAGAATGATTAACATGATGGGTATGAGACAATAAATTAGAGGTTCATAATGATCTCAATTCAAGAATAGTCCGCAGACAAAAATAGACCATCATATATTCATATGTCATAAAAGATATTATAGACTACAAAAAATAACACAGTATAAAGACAATTATGGACATCAAAATTGGAAGCCATGCATTCGAAACATACAGTATAAAGACAATTAAGGGCATCAAAATTGCAAGCCATGCATTTAAAACACACTAAATACGAGTGATAATAATTAATAGTGTGGGCCGTGGCATACTATTTGGGTAAATAAGTATAAAAACATTTTTATTTTTTTATTTTTTTATTTTTTTGGTGACAAGTCGAAAAACATTTAGTGGTGGAGTAGTTGACTGTATAAATAAGGTATGTACGGTCAACATTGTAGCATGATTTTATGTATTGGAGGATTCCCATAATGTGCAACTTATCTTCAGTTTACTCTATTTACCATTTCTGTACTCTTATGATGCAATCGAAATAAAAAGCGGAAAGGAAAATGATAGAAAATGCGACTGTTCAATCGAAGATTGATAGGCCACCCAATTTAAGAGAATTGCGGTGTAATTAACACCTGAATTCTATTAACCAAATGAGATAAATCTCATACATTCATTCATAAAATTGTTTTGATAGCTAATTACCAATTATCTAGTGTCCTTATATAGGATATAATGCCTTGGACAATAAGAAATAAAGACAAAATTACTAGACTACCCCTCACTAATATTTTCGTGTGTATCAATACTCGCCTCTTGAAAAGATCCTTGCCCTCAAGGATCTAAAACAAATTATATTTGAAATAAGGCATAACACGAGGCACTCCAAGTGGTGATTTTGTCATCATAACATCATTACAAAGTCAGCAATGAACCTCCCGGATCAAAGACATAAGCCTGATGGTTCTCATATCTCCTGACCTTTGGTTGCTTGATGCTGCCACAATGATAAGTTTGGGGTTTGTCCATCATCCATAGTCCATTATTATGACGTTCCTCATTCACTAATAAATACTCCAAAGTGAAATTCAAATCTTGTTGCACATACAAATGCAACCTTAAAACACCATTTGAGGGCATAAAAAATAAGGGCATGGCACAGAATTTAAATCCCAAACCGATACCACCACCATTACTGACAATTAAAGCAATTGTGGTACATCCCGACACATTGTCAGTTCCACCTGGGTCGAAAATTCGAATAGTAGTGCAACCCATACGTCTAACAACTCTCAGTAAGCCATTCAAGAACACAGCCCGAAATTTATCACAAGTTCTTCCCGGATCAAATGTGAAAGTGGTAAACGTCATAGTCATAAGAATGAGATTGTTAGTTGCAAGATGATTCCTGGCACATATCAAACTAGACATTCTCCACCATAGAGCTAACACCTCCTCAAAATCACCCTTGTAACACACCCTATCAAAACCCGAATGCGCAAGTCCAAAGAGAAGGTTGGTAATTTCGAGTTTATTGGAAGCTAGGCCTTGAAAAATAGTAATGACCATGTGAGCATGAGCATTTGTAACTTGATAGATGATTATCTCTAAATCATGCATGATGGTGTCATATAGCAATGAATAAGCAGTAGCATACTCACCCATGTAAACGTCATTGTCCTCAAGGACAAGAATTGAGGCAAAGACGATCGAATATGTGGAGATAGACTTAAATGAAAATAACAGTAGCTTCACGAACCAATCATCCAACATCACCATAGATATTTGGCTCACGCAAAATGCAAAACCTCCTGGATCAAAAGTATAGGACAGGAGCACAAAGCAAATGTTCCTATTAACATTGTATTTAGACCATAATCCTAGACGGTTGAGCAATTTCCAAGTACATTTCTCATTAGTATCTTCCTCACCCCTAAAAACACCCTTGTCCTCAAGGGTGATGGAAAGAAAGCAATGTCTACCATCCAACATATTTTGTAGAACCCATGAACTCCAACATCCTCCCGGGTCCAAAATGATGAGCTCTGGGCCAAAGTCAGAATGTAATAAACATATTTGCACACCATATACATAGAGGTTAATAAGCAGACTCAGCCTACTAAGATCAAAGAGATGAACCCATATCAATTTTCTTTGGATGCTAATATCAATATCCGACAATAATACCTCAGATACAGTAAAGTGGCTACATAATAAATAAAAATTCTGAGAAGAAGGTAACCGACTTTTATTCGTAATAAGCCTCTTCCTCCAAGCTAAATTAATGTACCATGACATTTTTTCCCAACTTATGAGCCCATTCTCGATTTTCACATATTGGATAGAAGGGTTAGTTGTAACCTGAGGTAGTGTTGCCATCAATGTCTTTTCATGCTCAATGATAACCACTGTTGATATTGACGGGTTTTCTAGTTCGCACATTTCGCCGAACATGTGGCATGCTTTTGGCATTTCTTCATCAGCGGCTGAACGACTCCTATGTTGCTCATGATCACATAAGCCACATTTATTCCCCTTAACTTTTGAACTTTGAGCCATTTCCCGTATAAAATCTGGCAAAGACATTTCATCGAGCACCTCATGTACCTTCAGAAATTGAGCATCTTCTTGAAAATTACTTTGCTCAACTCTAATGTTAGTATCACCCATAAAATCACATTCAAGTGGTTTTTCCAAAAAATCGGCTACATCCTCATGATCATCCTTACAACCCACCATTTCATCATTTTCAGACACAATTGCATTCACATAAACCAATTCAGCATTTTGATTTTGGTTTGGGCTTAAAATTGATTCTGACATTCTGTCGAACACCTTCTGTGCAGAGCTCATAATTCGCAGTTTTGCCCACGATTTTTCTACTTCAGCCTCATAATTTTCATTTAATAGAACGTAGGCTAGTTTTTCATGTCGATCATCCATCCTATAGAAACACCCATTTGAAGATCTTTTCCACAAACCTTGCATCAGTCGATCATGAAATGAGTTTAAGGAGTCAATTTCATAAGATAAAATTACCTTACTTGTTAAAGCAAATTTCAGAAGCTGCTCCATAGACATAGAATTTGAAAAGCAACGCCATAGCTTGTCGAACGAGTTTGAGTCTGTTGAGGAGTCCATTCTTTTTGTTTTTCTGATGGTAAATACTCAGTACTTCGTATAAAAGGGAAGGTATTTTTTTTTTTTTTTCTTTTTTTTTTTTTTTTTTTTGAATGGCAGTCACTAGTCCGAGGAAGGACTAGCTCTGATACCAAATGATGCAATCGAAATAAAAAGCGGAAAGGAAAATGATAGAAAATGCGACTGTTCAATCGAAGATTGATAGGCCACCCAATTTAAGAGAATTGCGGTGTAATTAACACCTGAATTCTATTAACCAAATGAGATAAATCTCATACATTCATTCATAAAATTGTTTTGATAGCTAATTACCAATTATCTAGTGTCCTTATATAGGATATAATGCCTTGGACAATAAGAAATAAAGACAAAATTACTAGACTACCCCTCACTAATATTTTCGTGTGTATCATCTTATCACAAATTCTAATTGAAAACCGGCACTATCTGTCACAAGTTGACGACGAATAATATCCATTTAGTAATATGTAAATAAGTTAATGTTATCCCATTATAATAAATATCTTGTGGTTTAGTACTTTAGTGGTATAGACTAGTTTATAACTTCGCGGGTTCAAACCTCATTACAAGCGTGTTGTTCATTTTGATGGAGTCATAATACCCCAATGAGCTATTAAGGACACTACAATGTCGGGGGTGCGTGAGATTCAATCCTAAAGCCTATTATCCGCTATACTTCTTAATCATTAGGTTAAGACATATTCCGTTCTAGTAACCATTACAGTAGTAAATAGTACTCCATACTCCGTAGTATGTAAATACGAAGAAGGGAGTTTTGGATTAGTAGTTTCTCCCTAGGTGATAGTATGGACATGGATCTAAGAGTAGATGAACATGAATGAGTGTGACTACAGTATGAACGGGTGGGAACCTAGAAGAAATCATAAATTTGGTGGTCCTTTGTTCAATATACTGATGATCATATGCATATGTATAGATAGATGTATAGTACACGCACAAATTATTTTTTGACTTTTAGTCTTTAGAAATACGATTAATTAATCAATTATAGTCGGACGTAACATATGACTTGTGAGTAAAAGGTAAGACGATTTTATGTAAAATTATAAACTAAAATCACACCGTGTGTAAAAAATCACGATAGTCACGTAGAACTTTATTTTATAGGGTATTTGGGTAAAACGATTCGTGGTTCACGAATCGTTGTGTAATTTTCAAAGGGCAGTCATCTCACTTAGAAATTTGCCATTATGGTCGTGCGGTATGGTAACTTTGTTTGAAATATAGATCTCCTGAAGTCATGTATGATACTCCGTATGTTTTTGAGCCTCAAAACATTTGATTCTCCCTGAAGTCAAACCGTAGGAATGCTTAGCTAGGTTAGCAGATTAGTTAAAAATAATAAAAATAAGATGAATGTGCCCGTTTTAAATTTGAAATAGGATAGTACTGATTCACGTACAGTCGTACACAGATAAGACAAATTTATTGTCGATTTCCCTACGTATTGTACTTTTTGTCCATATGTCTATTTGTTCCGTTTTATATTTAAGACGAATATATATCTCTTAAACAAGAATTTGTTAGTTAAGAAATACCGGAGGACTTTAAGTTGACTGGAACATGACGCTGTTTCTACAGTACTTGACACTTTTCTTTTGATCTCTTATTATTGCCAGTTCATATTACAGACGTCTACCTGACCAAGTATAGGGAGTTCACTGTATATGCTATAGAACAAATGTCAGCTAATTATTTACGTTCAATGTGAAATTAACAGGAAAAGGAGGCTCTTCACCATGCCACATACCATGGACGATTCGACTTAAGATCGCTAAAGGAATAGCCCGAGGACTGAGTTACATCCACGAGAAGAAACATGTGCACGGAAATTTGAAGCCTAGTAATGTACTTTTGGACATGGACATGGAGCCGAAAATAGGCGATTTTGGGATTGATAAACTAACTACCGGTAAATCAGGATATATACCCGGTGGGTCAACCCGTCATTTTGGTAGCAAAAGATCCACAGCATCAAGGGAAAGTTTTCAAGACTACTCGGTAGGGGCTACACCGAGCCCAAGTGCAAGCTCCATCGGGTGTGTTTCACCATACCAGCCACCCGAATCATTACGTAGTCTAAAGCCCCATCCGAAATGGGACGTGTACTCATTCGGGGTGTTACTACTAGAACTGTTAACCGGGAAAGTCATAATATCGGATGAACTTGGTCCGCCTGTACTAGCTGGATTGGCAGTCGGGTTGGACGACAAGACACGGGTACTGCGAATGGCTGACCCGGCTATTCGGGTTGAATTAGAGGGTAAAGAGGAGGAATTGTTCAGTTGTTTAAAGTTAGGGTATAATTGCGTGTCACATGCTCCGCAAAAGAGACCTACAATGAAAGAGGCAGTACAGGTTCTTGAAAAGATTTCGACTTCTTCGACGACAACGGCATCATCATCATACCAATATGGTCCATAGAGATATTAAATGGCTGACCCTACTTGAACATTATAGATCGAGAGAAGTAAAGGAACACGAAATAGTTGTATGTATGATTGATTCACTCACTTCTTCTCTTTTTCTTTATTGTATTCCTTCTCTTTTCTTTACCTTTTCATTCAAAGTTGATATACCCACCTTTTTCTATCGTTGCTCAAGTTATTCGTGTTGTTCTTGTCTTGCCTTTATATCATTACGGAGTATTACATTGTGTACGACTGTACCCACACTACAGTACTCCACGAGCTGACGACTAAAATCTCAAAATCGATTTATACTCTAACACGCCCTCTAAAAGCTTAAACTGATGATTGGAGTCCCAAAATCAGTTTTATACTCTAACATTGCAATGTAAAATTTGCTAATAACATCCTCAAGAATTCACAAGATTGAAAAAAGGATCTAGCGGTTAAGGCGGACCTATTGTGAACAATAGGTCAAAGCTCGGAGCCTCTCTCCTCCTAAATCGTATGGAGTAATGCCCTTGTCTCGTGGATCATTTGAACCACAATGAAATGACCCGTGCGGTCCGCTAAATTCGACCTCTTAGATTTTGTATTTTCGTACTTTATTTCTCAGTTCTTAAGATCTGTAAAGAGCATACTCCAAAATTACTTCATGTATATCGGATCTTAGGTTATAGTTTTAGATTAGCTTTGTTTATTTTGCATTTAAAAAATGTATCGTTATTGTGCACACTCAATGTTTCCTGCTACAAGAGTTGTTTATTAAATAAGCTTCAATAGAGAGTGTTAATCAATGAAAATCGTTTCCTACTTTAAAGTTTGTTAAGGCATGTCTTTTGGTTTCACTAATTATATGGCTTACTTTTCTTGTATTCGAGTGTCGGAAACAATCGTTACTAGGATTACCTACACAAACTCTGGCTCCCGGGAAACGTGCAAGTCGGTGATCTCCCACTACCATGAAACTAGAGCACACATTTAGGCCCGTTTAAGCGGACGGGCCTTAGTCTACTTTAGCCCGTTGTGTAAAGTTATTCTTCTTGGCCCTGCCCATATCCGGCCCGAACCCGAAAATGGCCACCTCTACATGAAACCTTTGCGAGTTGCATTCTTGCCTTGTTGTGGACAGCAAGTAACTAGTAAGCAACTACCATGGCTAATTGCCTAATTGGGCTATTTCAATTGGTGTTAGTGTGTTACCAATTGGGTTCAGATGTACAAATAATAGATTTGGGCTAAGATGTGGACTTTCCAGTCTTATTGAGAGTAACCCAAACCATTTTCACGCATTGAACAGAAGAAAATTTGTTAGTTTTTCATATCAATAAGTTATTGACATACACTTATGAACACTTATTTGAAAAAAAAAATATCACTTTATGAACTTATAGTAAGAATTCTGGTCGGTCAAATATTTTTAACAAAATAAACTTTCACTGACTATATCTCATGGTTACGACTTACAAGTTCATAACGTCAAGTTTTTTTTTTTTTCAAATTAATTGTCTTTACGACATCTTTAGTTTGAAAAGAAAATTATCATCTTCGGAGTTCGTAGCAAAGAATAACAGACAGATAAAGATTTTTAGCTCAAAAAGAGGACTACACTATAAAAAACTTTATTCGTCCCGGTCATTTGTTTACCTTTGTTATTGACACAATTATTAAGAACATGGTAGGAGGCCACTTTTGGTGATACTTGGTGGATGATAATGTGGACAATAGTCCCATTGCGTGATCAAATTACTCATAGATTACCTTCCGAATATAGAAAGGTAAACAATGAATAACACCCTAAAATAGAAATGGTAAACAAATGACCGGAACGGAGGGAGTATGAAATAACGTAGGGTATCACATAAAGAATTGGGATCCGACGAGAATTACTAAGATAATGAGAACTCCGTCTTACAAAATATTTTTTAAAACTAACAAAATATTTGGATTCGGCGTAGAATATTATGGCTAGATAACATATTTCTTGGCCGAAAATTTATAAGCTACTGACGGAAATCGAGTCAAAATAGATTTTACTCTTTTTAATGCACCTAGTAGTCAGTTTCATGTATCTAACAATTTTCATGCACCTAATACTCATTTTCATGTATTTAGAGTTAGTTATTTTCGTGCACCTAGTAATTGTTTTCATGCATGTATCAATTTCCATGCACCTAGTGGCTAATGCTTGTTGTCATCCATTTAGAGTAGTTTTAGTTTACCTAATTGAATTTATGTACATTAAGTACATATTTTTTTAAATAATCAATAAATTTTGTTTACTTACTGCAAATATTTTAATTGAATAAACTAAACTAATGGTAAATCATCGATCAAAATTTTCAAAACAAGATTTGGTGGAGATTTAGTGAGAGTTCTCACGGTTGTCATTATGTTAGTGGTTCTCACCGCATCACGTAAAATATCCCATAATTTAAAAAAAAGATATATAAAAAAATATTTATATGATATTCGTAATACAAGCTACCTAATTAGAGTATTTTAATTTGATGAATGGTCTCCTCTCGGACTTTTCCTTAGAGAAGAAGGGTGACTGCATTGCTTTAGCTTATATAAAATGAAATTTGATTATGTGGGAAAATACGAATCTCTTATTGGTCGTATACCGTAAAAATGTGGTTGTTTATTTGTCATATCCTTTCCTACAGGGCCCACCCTGATCAAAGCGTATATAACTATATATATATATATATATATATATATATATATATATATATATATATATATATATATATACAGTTTTGGACATTATATTTTTCCAAGTCGTAAGCAAATACTACAAGTCTAGAACAATAATAACATCCTAAATCCAAAGATTTAACAAAGATTTTTGTTTTTCAGTTAGTTATTGTATTATTGTTTTTGAAGAAAGCGAAGTTTCCGAAAGCTCGAAATGGGTGCGATGTTGTCAAGCTTACTGAAGATATTGTTTGAAAAGAAAGAGTTGAGAATATTGATGTTAGGTCTTGATGCTGCTGGCAAAACTACTATGCTTTACAAACTCAAAATTGGTGAAGTTGTAACCACCATCCCTACTCTGGGTATGTCGATTAATCTCTTCTACGGAATCTACGATGAGTCTCTCTTAAGACCGTTGTAAGCGTGAAAGACATTTCTAGCGCTAATTGGCGCTTTCATTACTATGGGTTGTTTTACTCTGTTTTATGCTTACAACTGTGTCAAGTAAGAATTTGTATTTCTTATGATACAATATGCACAATGATCGATAGCAATGTACTTCTATTTTGTCAGGGTTTAATGTGGAAACCGTGGAGTACAAGAATGTTAACTTCACTGTTTGGGATGTTGGAGGCCAAGACGCGGTATGTTACTCCATTTCTCTCAAAAAATTTAACTTACATGTATTGTTCTGTCTTCCGAATGTGCAAGGATAAGCTGCAGTCATGACATAGCCATCTTTTGCACACGCCATAACGTTATCACCACTACTTGATATGTTGATGGCTTCATATAAGTTTTTGTTGTATCGGAATGACAACAGATCAGACGATTGTGGAGACACTACTTCCAAAACACTCAGGGCCTCATCTTTGTAGTGGACAGTAACGACAGGGAGAGGGTTGCGGAAGCCAAAGATGAGCTCTATAAGATGCTTAATGAGGTCTGCTTTTACACTTTATTTATACTCGATACAATTTCAGGTCTTGTAGTCCCTTAAGGCTCAATTTCATCTGAATATGATGTTTGCTTAAAGAATTTTCGTCAATGTTATTGTGACGCAGGATGAGCTGAGGGATGCAGTACTTCTAGTACTTGCAAATAAGCAGGACCTTCCGAATGTAATGACTGTTTCCGAAATTGCTGACAAACTTAGTCTACAGTCCCTTCGTCAGCGTCGCTGGTAATCTGATCTTTTTTGTCTATTTATATTCTTAATTAATGTCGACAGTAGTCTGATTTGTCTCTTCCGCTAAGATCAATAAACATCCTGCTAATACAAAAATACAATTAAGCATACGTCTTGAGTAATACGACTACAACAGAATGCTGATGCGTAGCTTAAAAGCCTGGCTATGGCCGATGGACAATGTCACAATCCCGAACATTGTGTAACAATTTGGTTTGCGAAACATATAATGAACGCAGGTACGTACAGTCTGCTTGCGCAACGTCTGGGGAAGGATTGTATGAAGGCCTTGATTGGCTCTCCAGCAACATTTCTAACAAGGCATGCATAACACTTTAATCTTATCATTTACTTTAATTAATTTCCTATTGTTATATGGGAGATTATCACTAACTGCTGTACTAATAATTTCTTCTTTCTGAACTACTAATGCAGGCGTGATTTACAAACGTTTCAATATCGACACTGAACAAGACAATTTTTTCTATGTTTATATGATTTAATTATGTTAAAACACTTTACCAGTGTTTAGTGTGACTAAGAGTGGTTATGATGTTTCTTGTTATATATTATGGAGTGTAAAAATTACGAGGTTTTACCATTTCTTCCTTGGTTTAATTTACGAACAAGTTTCCCTGTTTCATTAGATGTTCCGTAATTTTAAAAATGCGCAAGATCAGTAGCAATATTGGACTGTTTTCTAATCAGTGTAATCACTTGATAAACAACAATCTAAGGCACAAGCAAAATGTCTTACACTCCTATTAAATTACTACTCCATTATAATTTGGTGAATTACTCTATAAGTTGTACAAGAGGTAATCAAATGCGGATTTTGTCTAGACAAGAACATGATTCAAAATGGATGTTGTCCCCATTAATAAGCGAGCACACTTGTTTAGGACGAATTTACAGCCAAACCCATGTCGACTTCTGCAAATGCATTACTCGTATCTGCTTGGCCTACAAACAGTTTCGATTATATCCATAAAAGCTAAACATGAAAGTCTAAACCTTACTCCATCCTAATTTTGATTGCCTTACCCAAATCTTCACACTTCACATTTTTGTTCCCAACAAGGATGAATAAATGTAAGATAGTCAAAGATGAGGAAGCTTCAAGGATGCAAACATCGTGCAAGAAATGATTTGTTTTTTTTATGCGATCATATTGTGATTTTATCCCCATGTTCGCGCCTTTCATCACCCTTTCTTAATCTCGATAAAAGTCGATCAACTCAAAGTCTGCATACCTTCAAAATCCAACCTACGGTATACATCTTAGAATTCACAAATTTTCAAGTAAGATAAGTGTAATTCATTTGAAATAAGACTAATCAAGACTGATGAAGTCTCCATTACTTACAAGTTATCCTCTGTATGTTAACGATATATGTTGAAGAAAATGACCTACTTATAATCAATTAGTCATTTAGTCTCATATATTATTTTCAATGATTAGTTAAAGAAGTTCATAATTATATTAGTATCATTCCTGAAATGACGTGGATACTTCCCATTCGTTGTGTATTGTAATCTTTAGGTGTTTAAAGGTCATGCCTTAATCAACAAGGAACATATACCAAGTCAATCCTTTGCAATCAATCTGATAAACTAATACAAAAAAATGGTTAATCTAGTGTTTGGCCAAAGACGTCATAAATAACCAACAAAACTAAGTGTTGATATACACGAAAAACATAGACAAAGATGGGAGCAGTGTCGTCCAACTTAACGACGATGATATATGGTAAGAAAAGGATGCAAATGTTAATGATTGGTCGCGGTTTTGCTGGCAAGAGTACCATTCTTCACCAGCTCATTCATGGTGAATTCATCCCGATCAACAACGCCACTATCGGTAATTAATATCAACTGTTTATGTATTTACGTTAATGAGTTGATCTCACATGTTTACAGTTCTCAAGCAGAACTATATTGTACTCCGTATAAGTTAATGATATATGTAGAACTAAATAGTCAACTTTTGTCTTGCAGGATGTGATGCAGAAGACTTGGATTACAAAGATGTTAGCTTTGTTATTTCTGAAATTGGCGGCCAATTACGGGAATCATTCTTTATTCTTTATATTAAAGCACACATTCTTAAAGCTGATATGGCAGCATAAAATCACAGGAAACACATAATAGAACTCCCTCATTAAAAGTAACTATTTAAAAAAAGATACGGAGTATTAAACATTAAATATTCAAAATACTCTGAAATAATATATTTTCCATACTTAATTAGCTATAAAAAATTAGTTATGACGGAAACACCTACCAAGAAAAGTAATGACTGAAACAAAATTGTGATTTGCGTCTCTTCATCTGATCTACCAAGATAACGCTCTACAATCTTGAGAAGCACAAATTCTGTAATCGGTTAACGTTTTAAATTACTTGCGAAATACCAACAACTGTATTACTCTTCTACCTCTGCATATTCTTTGACCTCTTACCTTCGTGAGTTCGTTCTCATACCTATCTAATTCATTTCACATCAATTTCAAAAGAATTTATTCATCTCTTCTCCATCAATGGAGATTGCACCAAACCTCACCATTAGCCAACTCAGACAAGGCCTGAAATCACAGTTAAGATACTGAAGGATGCAATTGAATGACTACATACTACTTGATGCTGATGTGGTATGCTTTAAAATCAACCTTTTGCATTTTATATTATTTTTGTTGTGTATCCAACTAATCCCTAATTTTTTCAAGGTATTATTATGTTAGTTTGAAATTTATTGACAACAAAAGTCTAGCATGTTTAGTACATAAATGATATTTAACTACATACGATGATACGAGTATTGCTTTCATATTGCGCTTTAGGCAGTGCTAGGTGTACGTAGTAAACAAGGAAGTTTTTGCCAAAGTAGGGTTCATCCTACAACTATTTACCAAAATAAGGCGCGTTTGAAACTATTTACCAAAAATGGGTCCACGTCATCAATTTCCGCCTTTTTATTTTTTTTTTAAAATTTTAATGCATCTCGCTCTCCAGGAGAGCGAGATGATTCAGCGTAAAATGAGAAAACCTTCTGCCAATCTATTATTTGAGTTCAGTACCTTCTCGCTTACCCACATAGCGAGATTCTTGAAAATTCAACACCTTCTCGCTCTCCGGGAGAGCGAGATACTACAGCACATATCACTTAAGAAAACAGCCCCCCCTTTCCCCATTCATTTACTCGACAATATTAGAAAAAAAAAACCCCAAAACCTGAAACCCTAAAAATCGAATTTCTCCCTCTCTAATCCCAATCCACCCAAATCACTCCTTCATTTCTTTCAACCACACTATAAGGTAATGACATTCCTTTACTATTGTGAAACTCTTGTTCATTGCAATTAGATTTCAATTTATAATTGATTATATGTATTTCCCCCTTTTGCCTATTAGGTAAATTTCGGTTTAAGTAGTTGATTTCATAGCTATTTATCTTTGCTTAGGTTGTTTTAATTAATTGCTTAGTTGTGGAAAAATTGAAATGGAGAAAATCAATTACCCTTTGTGTTGTTATTGTAATGGTGAGATAATGGTTGAAGGAGAAAATGTAGCTTATAAAGGTGGGGAACAATTTTTTGTGTTTGTTAGTAGCAATCAAAGCTTTAATGAAGTTTGTTCTTTAATTTGTGATGAATTAGAGGTTGATGGTAGTGAATTTGCTTTGAAAATTAAGATGAAGTATCCTAGTGTAAAAGGGTATAAATTGTTGTCTTTAGATAATGCCCGGGGTTTAAGGGCGTTATGGGCTAGTGTATATCATTCAAATGCGGCATCTATGGATTTGTTTATTGACTTGACACCAATCCAACCATCTAATATTCCAAATTTAATTCCTAATCCTTCCTCCGTTGAAAGTAATATAACTTTTACAAACATGCTAAGTCAAGTAATGAGGGGAGAGGATCCCATGTTTTGTGTCTCTTTAAGTGCGAATAATGTTGATCAACATCAATATGATGTAAATTTTAATGGGGGTGAGTTTGAAGAAAATGAGGATGATATTTTGATAAATGATTTGGATGATGATGATGATGGTGAAGATCTTGTTACACCTTCCGCTCCTAGTGGGGAGTTTACTAGGCTTCATGCTATTAACGAACAATTTGTTAATAGATGGATAGATGGGGTTTATGTTGAATTTGTTAAAGGTGGAGAATTTTGTGTTGGCCAAAGGTTTAACAACAAACTTATTTTATCACAATTTGTCCGACAATATCATATTGAGAGGAATCAAGTTTTTCGAACTGCGGAATCAAAATCTACCACAGTTACATACAAATGTGGTAGAAAGCCAACTCCTTGCACGTGGACCTTAAGAGCATCTCAAAAAGATGTCACTAAAGATGCTTTTACTATAGTCACTTACAAAGGTCCACATTTACCTTCTTGTGTTGTTGATGCTCCTCCCATTGATCATCCTAACTTAAATAAATCCTTCATTGCCAAACACATAAGGACACTTGTTGAAGCGGATTGGGGAGCTAAAATTTCTTTACTTAGAGCCTCAATGACCACTCAATTCAATTTCACACCTTCTTACATGAAAATATGGCATGCAAAACAACGTGTTATGGCAGATTTGTATGGTGATTGAGAGAAGTCATACGCGTACCTCCCTCGATACTTTCGTGCTTTGCAAGAGGCAAATCCGGGTACCGTTGTTGAATTTGGGAATAAAAGGACAGGAAAGGAAAACGAGGAGCAATTTGATCGTGTTTTTTGGGCATTTGGACCTTCTATTAGGGGTTTTGAGCATTGTAGGCCACTTATAACAATCGATGGAACTCATTTGTATGGAAAATATAAAGGGGTCCTTTTGATTGCCATTGGAGTTGATGCCAATGACCAAATCTTTCCATTAGCATTTGGCATTGTTGATTGTGAAAGTATAGATACTTGGGGATGGTTTATGGGTTGCATTAGACGTTTAGTCACTAGAAGAGAGGGTCTATGTGTTATCTCTGATAGACATGTTGGTATTATGTGGGCAATGAATAATGTTGATTGGGTGGAACCACATGCCTATCATAGATTTTGTATTAGACATCATGCATCAAACATTAACACGACATTCAAAAGTAACGAAGTAAAGCTAGCTTATCTTTCAACCGCTGGTGCAAAACAATTGAAAAGATTTAATAGAGAGATGGCCAAAATTGGAGAAATGAACCCTAGTGCAAAAGCTTTACTTGAGAGCATTCCACCTAGCAAATGGTCTTTATGTCATGATGGTGGACATCGATATGGTATTAAAACTACTAATAATTCCGAATGTTTTAACGGTGTTTTGAAACGTGTTCGGTTTTTGCCAATAACCGCTCTTGTGAAGGCAACCTTCTTCCGCCTTAATTCTTATTTTGTTGAGAGGCGTGGGAATGCAAATGATAGGATGTTATTAGGTCACACATGGTCTGAAAAGGTGCAAAAGAAACTTCAAGAAAACATTGATCTAGCGGCACATCATACCGTCACTATTTTTGATCATCAAACCGGACTTTATGGAGTTGTCACCGGACGTGGTAATAGGCTAACAACTGATGCTCAACATTCACATACGGTTCACCTTTCTGAAAAAACTTGTACTTGCAACAAGTGGCAAATTTACCACTACCCTTGTTCACATGTGATGGCGGTATGCCGGTCTTTTGGTATAAATAGTGACCAATATGTTGATCCCTTCTATTCTTGTGGTGAGTTATATGGTTCATATCGTCCAATTTTTCACCCAGTTTCCGATGAAGCTAATTGGGCTCCTTGGGTTGGTAAGAAACTAGTGCCTAACCCTAAATTGAAGAGAGGTGGAGGGCGTGGAGGGCGGCCTAAATCTTCTAGAATCCACAATGAAATGGATTCGCGCTCAACGGTGACATGTAGCATATGTCGTGTGGAGGGTCATAACAAACGCGGTTGTCCATCGAAAGCTAGTTCCTCGTCTGCTTCGGATTTGAACTTTGTAACAATGTGATGTATTATTTCTAGTTACTTTTCTATTTTTACAATTTGAACTTCGGATTTTTTCTAGTTACCTTGTTGTATTATTTCTAGTTACTTTTGTGTTACCTTTTGTATTAAACTTGGAATTATTAAGTAACTTTTTCAATATCAATTTCTTTGTTTCGTGCTTTTGGTGCCTATTGTTTGTTTTGTAGATAATGGATCCCGGACCATATGACCCCAGGATTTTACATCTTCAAGAAAGTCATAGAAGCACCGCTATTTGGGATGGCAAGGTAATAAATACCATTACATATTGCTTTCATAAAATATTACTTACCATTAGTCCATATTTCTAATATTTCAAATAACTTTATTGAAGGAATGTCCACCACTCACTTGTAGAACTCACATGAAGGTTCTATCCAAATTTGTAGTTCCGGGTCCCGTGCTAGACTACGTAAGCAATACCCAATTTAATGGAGCATCAAGGCTTTGTTATGTGCCCATAGACAATGACTTGATCACCGCTTTGGTTGAGCGGTGGAGGCAAGAAACACATACCTTCCACATGCCTTTTGGGGAAACCACCGTCACTTTACAAGATGTGCAAATCTTGTTGGGGCTACAAATAACCGGTAAAGCCGTAACGGGACTTAGTGAGCATCCATGGGGTTTATTATGTGAGCAATTGCTTGGCCGTAGGCCGTCAAGTGAATGGTTGAAGGGTGGTAAATTGAAACTTAAATGGCTACATCAAAACTATCAAAACCTACCCCAAGATGCGAATGAAGAGACGTTGCATCAATATGTGAGAGCATATTTGCTCTATTTGTTTGGTGCGGTGTTGTTTCCGGACAAGACAGGTAATTTAGCAAGTTTGCTTTACCTCCCACTTTTATCTGACTTGACCAAGTTAGATGAGTTTAGTTGGGGTAGTGGGGTACTAGCATGTCTTTATCGTAACCTATGTAAGGCTACGAAAAAAGATGTTTGGCAAATTGCCGGGCCACTCCTCTTGTTGCAACTTTGGAGCTGGGAAAGGATTCCAATTGCTCGCCCGGTTATTAAACGGTCTAAGGTACCTATGGTTGAAGGAGTTGATTATCCACTAGGGTCGCAAATGAGGGCGGGAGTTGATCCTTTGGGATGTAAATGGCTTAGGATATGTCGTTCATTTAAAGATCATAGGCTAGGATTAAGCGTGTTGAGGGACCTATTTGATAGAATGGTTGAGTCGGAGTTTGTTTGGGTACCCTACACACAAAATGTCCTCCAACATGTATCGCTTAGATGCTTGACTAACCAAGAGGAATGGTATGTAATTGCTCCCTTGATTTGCTTTGAAATGGTGGAATGGCATCTTCCAAATAGGTGTATGCGACAATTTGGTTGGGATCAAAACATCCCCGAACAATGCAATACTTCTATCCCTTTGCATGATGTTAGTCGACAAGGGAATAGTACAACAAACTATGCTCAACTACATAGGGAGTACATAATCCAGTGGGAAAACCGTATGCGCAAAACAGTTCAAGGGGGAAGCCAATACTCCGGGTTAATGAGCCGGGACAATGAGTACTACGAATGGTACACCCCAATCACTCGTCAACGCATTGCTCCCCATAGTAGCCAAGTCGTTGAAGACTACACGGATTATCACTATTACTACCCTACCGCCGCCGATTATCAATTGCTAGTAAGTCATTTTTATTTATTTCCATTTATATCAATTATATTTATTTCGCTTGACTATTTATTTTTCTAATGTTGACGATTATAAAATGTAGACCGAGAGCAACATATACAACTACAACACGGCGACAACAATGCTTAAGGATATGCCGGATGATGTCCCCTTGAATCATTGCACATTGATTGAAAGCATGCGACAATGCTCACTTAATGCCTTGCGTCACACCAATCAAGCACATCTTGTCAACTATGAAGAGCCAAGACCACCACCCCCTCCACGATACGACTTTCGCCATTTAGATACTCGTAGGCAACTTACCCAAGAGAGTGAGGAAGGACCATCAACGTCATGGGCAAGAAAGAAGGGGAAAAGTCGTCGTCAAGAATAGATAGTATATGATGAAACTTTGGTTATGTTTGGTTCTATTTTAAGACAATTATGTTTCGTTTTAGTTTAAGACAATTACGTTTGGTTTTGTTTTAATTTAAAACAATTAGCTTGTATGAACATCAAATTTATCAACTTCTATGAAACGGTTTATGATTAACTCTTATGTCTTAACAAAACAACTTTGTTACATGAATTTTAGGCTAAATGACAGGGGAAAGGGGAAAGGGGGGCTGCTTTGTTTTCTAATGTATGCAGTAGCATCTCGCTATGGGGGACAGCGAGAAGCTATTGGCTTCACTAAGATCTCGCTATGCAGGTGAGCGAGATAGTGCTGAACTCAAATAATAGATTGGCAGAAGGTTTTCTCATTTTACGCTGAATCATCTCGCTCTCCTGGAGAGCGAGATGCATTAAAATTTTTTTAAAAAAAATAAAAAGGCGGAAATTGATGACGTGGACCCATTTTTGGTAAATAGTTTCAAACGGGCCTTATTTTGGTAAATAGATGTAGGATGAGCCCTACTTTGGCAAAAACTTCGTAAACAAGTGTGCTTTCTATAATTTCTTACCACCAATAATAACTTGATAATAATTTTTTTAGGTTGTTCACTTCGGTGCAAAGTATTAATTCAATGCAATTAATTGATTTTCCTGATGATGATGTCCGGTCTAGAGATATAACCAAAACAATTAGTGGCATTAAACATAAAGAAAAGGTATGCATCCATCCTTATTAATGGTATAACAACAATATGATATATGCAGGGATATAGATTTTTATTTTGGATTTTAAAGCATTTTTCATGAAAACAAATCGAATTTTGTGACTGCTTTATAATTATGTAAGGATGTAGAATTTTATTTTGGATTTAAACCTTTTTTTCATGAAAGCAAATTTGAATTGTTTGACTGTTTTATTACATTATTATTCAGGGATTTTTATATGGTTTTTTAGTGAATTATTTACCATGTCTTTTACTCATATACGAAGTAACATCTTATATTACCAAGTATGAATGCCAATATACACATTGTACCGACACATTATGAATTTTACAGACTTCACATCATGAAGAACTCTATGATGCTTTGGTTCAGTGCCATTTATCAATTGACAGAGATACAAGTAGCAAAGAAAAAAATAAAATGACAAAATCAAAGATGAGGGCATTTAACCACTTAGGCTAACCAAAAATTTAAACTATTCTTGACCCGTTTCATACCCTACAGATTCCCGAGACACAAATAATCCGTCAATCCGACCCCACGTATTATCTGACCCATTCTAGTAATCTCATCCAATGCATAATCTGACATGATCCCTTAATCTGACCCTGGACTGTTTAACTGGTCTAATTCAAAGTGAGGAGAAATGAAAAAATGATTGTGACACCACCATAATGGCAGACACTCATACCTTAACCCGGGAATTCAGATCAGTACAAATCAAGCTTGCAAAAACTCAGAAAACATTTTATCCTGTAGACTGAATTCAGTACCCTCAACTTTACTTTCTTCTCAAACTGAATGTTTGTTTAATACTTGAATGAGGTTTTGCTCCGTTAGGTCTGAAAAAAAAGAAACAAAACCGATATTAAAAAATCAGGTCGTATATTGAGTAAATGAATGTTATTGGCAGCTTCGAGTTTGTGTTAAAGAGGTGGGAAGTGAAGTAACTACCAAAATTCCTTCAAATGGTCGTCTCGCGATGCACTGATCCGTAGCATTCTTTGTTTTCTATATGCCTAATTTCATTAAATGTGCCCACTACCCAGCATTGCCTTTATTACATATACAGCCATGGTGGTGTTCAAATCTTTCATGAAATGGTCGTGTTTCTAATCTTTTTTATTGTTGTAGCTTATTCTGAGATGTTAGGCGTTACTGTCAACTAATCAAGGTGATTCACCTAGTAATTTAACTTGGAAATGTGAACAGATGTAGTGGTCAAGCAGGAAAACTGTCATGGACTTTCAAAGGAGGAGACAATGTGAAGGTTTCTGTTGATGGATACGAATGATCTTTTGAAATCCAGATGTAGTGGTCAAGCAGGAAAAATGTCATGGACCACTAATATTATTGCTTTCTTTCCTGCAACCATAACCCTCTCCTGAAAAGTGCCCAAAATTCAGCAGTAATAAGCAGCAAAGAGAGCAACACAATACATGTAGATTAATCATGACAAACTGGCCTCCTTTACTCTCTATGAATAGTGAATCTGGTCTAATTTTGGATTTAATAGTGAACGGACAACAAGGTGCTCTAATCTAAAGGTTGCGACTCGATTAAACACGACAGTTAATTAACAAAAATAAAAGTGTCAGCGATGAGTTGTTAGCAGAAGTTACTACAATATAGTACTCCGTATTATCGATCAGATACTTTACATGTTTCCTAAATAACACCTTACTTGATCGAAAAAAAAAAACCACCATTTTCCTCCAGGGCCAATTTATCAACTTGAAACATAAAGGAGAACACAAATTTAAAACAAGAATGAGATAAAAATTTCATATTTGAATTTGAAAGTTCTAACCTTGACAGAATCGGAATAAAAATTCCATAATTAAATGACTTTATTTTTCTGTCCTAGAAGTTAGGGAATATTATTTATGTTGTTTTATCGACGATTTTTTTAAAAATAATTTAAAAAATAAGTATTTGTCGTTTTGAGTCGGTTTAAAAAGTATTTATCAAAATGGTGTTAAGATAGTCTCGGGTTTCAAATCCTGAAACACGGAACAAACACGCAATTGACATTGTGTTTTACGTTTCTAATGTACATATTTCGTGCACCCATCCTCCTATTACCAAATTGTAGGTATGATGGAATAAGTCACAAAAAAGACGTCATCTTCTCCCTACGAGATTAAGTCGATAAGACCCTCGTAGTACTATCAAAACTCTAGCCTTTAGGATGGAATCAAAAGATCTAAGAAAGTTGTATAACCTTCAATCTTTTAGTTATAAAATAAATTCTTGTTTCCCATATAACTTTTGGTATGAAATTTTATGGTTTACACCACCCACTTGTATTTATCATTCTCTCACTCAAACCCTAGCTTTATAGATGTTGAACACACTCTCTCTCGAGACAAATAGTGCTCTCACTAAATTACGAACCCTTCTGATTTGCCATAAATTCTCATTTATGACACATTTTTCGTCACAAACTTAAGACCTCTCACAAGTTGTAAGTGGGGAGCAAATGTGACGATCACAATTGAGATTTGCGGCTGATTTGCTCCCTCACCCCATAAATACTTTTAAAAACATGTCTCTTTTTTTCTTAACTAAAAGAAAAGGATGTTGCTAAATATCGTCGACACATTACTAAATATCGTCGATAATTAATCATGAACTTCTACCTTTAACACCCCCCTCCTTGTGGGAAAAAGGATTATACATCTGAGTTACTACCTCAAACTAATATGAATTTGAGTTTATGATATTTTTTCCAGCATTTTAAACTTTGGAAGTCGCATTTTAAATCTTATATATAATATTTTTTGAGTTATATTGTAATTTTTTGAGCTTAATCACTACAAGAATATAGTGTATTAGCGGCGGAAATTTTGCGACGGATATGTAATCCGTAGCAAAAACATACTTGCGACGGATTTTGCGACGGGAATTACTAGTTACGACGGATTTGCGACGGATATTCCGTCGCAGTTCATTTTCACATATGGCGCCCAACTTTTCACATGGCGGGAAATTATGCGACGGAATTGCGACGGAATATCCGTCGCTAAATAAGATACTGCGACGGACTTGCGACGGATAGTCCGTTGCAGAGGTAAATAATTGACTGACAAATTGACCAAAGGTAGAAGACACGTGTTTTTTCTGCGACGGAATATCCGTCGCAATTCCTTAATTAGCGACGGACTTGCGACGGAAATTCCGTCGCAAAGGTAAATAAATGACTGACACGTGCTTTATTTCTGCGACGGACTTGCGACGGAAAGTCCGTCGCAGGGTCTTTTAAATGACTAAACTCGCATCTCTTCCCCTTTACCGAAATCATTTTTATTAAACCTAAATCCCCAAATTGACGACGGCGACGACGACGACAACGACGACAACAACAACGACGACGGCCACCACAAAGACCACCACGACGACCCACTAAAAGACGAGGAGCACAGGCCGAGTTGGATTCCTTTGGACTTGTTTAGAAAGCTTAAGAATAGGCATGTCGAAGATCCTGGTTTCGTTGTGAGATCTCAATCAGGCGCGGCTAATCGTAGATCGGGATGTGAAGAGAAGGGAAAGGCGTTGCCTACTCACATTATGGGTAGAAAAAACACCTTGAGAATCATGGACGAAATGGTAAATCTAAATCTTCTTTCATTTTTTATTTATTTATCTAATTATAATTTAATACTTATATATATGTTATACTAACAAGTATTTAAATTGTAGGTCGATAAATCTTCAACTGGTATCCCAAATGCGGTGCAAGTCTTAGAGAAGACAAAGAAGCACCCGTTCCGTGGATGGTTATCAAAAAAACCAGCTCAACTCTATGTAAGTTATGCATTTTTTTGTGAAGTGATTTATGTTTAATTTGTCATTTATATATTTAATTACATTAACTACTTAATTTAAATGACAATTACTAATTCAGAACTTGTTTGTGATACAGAATAAGATCAAATCAAAGAAGTCTGAGCTTCAAACTCAAGGAGTCGAAAACATCGACGATAATGAGATCTATTATGAGGAGACTGGATTTGACGAGAAAGGAAGATGCTACGGATTGGGACCAGCGGCGAAGTATTTGTTTGACCATCATAGGCACCATGTTGCTACCTCAAACCCGACTCAGGGCAACCCAAGTTTGGCTACTAAGCTGTCAAAGGAGAATGCTGCACTTAGACAAGAGCGCGACGAGCAGGCTCAAAGGATTGCAGCTATAGAAGAGTACTTGAGTCAGGTTGCAAGAAATTCTACTCAAAACTGCAGAACTGGAGGTCCTAACCAGGGTCGAGACGACTTTGATGATGATAGGGGCGATAATGCTAGGTCCAACCCATTCACCCCTTTCCCTCCTTTCCCTCCAATCACTCCACTGACTTGAGTGATTAGTTAACTATTTGGTACTTTGAACCTTTTATTTGTAAGACTTTAATTACTTTTATGATATAAAATCAAAACTTTGTTCGGTTTTGTGTTACATTAGTAACTTTGTTGGACGCGTAACTGCTGGAAAACTTCTGTAATTTGCAGGTTTTTTGTCGTTTTAACGCGTATAAAGGGGATGCAGGAAACAGCCAGGTCCTGGAAAATACAGGCTTTATTGCGACGGAAACTCCGTCGCAAACATTGACTGACTTACAGCCAAGTCAAACACAAAGTCAATCTTTGCGACGGAAAGTCAAAATGTTGCGACAGAAATTCCGTCGCAAATGTTGACTTTATGTTTGACTTGGCTGAACAGGTGGCAGTCAAGTCAAACATTCAGACAACAGTTGCGACGGAAAGTCAAAACTTTGCGACGGAATTTCCGTCGCAACTGTTGACTTTATGTTTGACCCCAATTCAAGTCAGTCAATTTTTGCGACGGAGTATCCGTCGCAAAAACTTGACTTTCCGTCGCAAAAATGTGCGACGGATTATTCCGTCGCAATTACTACTGTTTGCGACGAAGATAAGCGACGGACACTATCCGTCACAAATCCGTCGCAAATCAGGCTTTAGCGACGGAAATTCGCTATCTAGCGACGGAAGAATCCGTCGCAAAACGAACTTTATTTTGTAGTGAAGGTTCAAATAAATGAACTTAAAAACTTGATAGTAAAATTCATAGTTTTTAATACATAACTAAAAAACTTTATTATAAAGCTCGAAAAACTACACTCTATGTGGTATTACATCAGATGTATAATCCACTTACTGCCTCCTTGTAACCTTTCACTTTAATTCTCTTTAATCTCTAATTAACTATGAACTTTAACTTTTTACTATGCATGTCCAAGAAATGTGACCTAGGTAGCTCGATATCTCCATTCTTAACCGACAAACATGCCTTAAAAAGAAAAGTAAATATAAACTATCGGCCATAAAAAATGGGCAAAAGAAATATCCCACCTTGTGTAACTATCTAAAGACTAATCAAGACTCCTTGATGTAAAACCTTCAAAATAATTTCAATCTCATAGGTTCGAGTAGACGTAACAATAGTTCATCTCTCCAACTTAATTTATCATAATTTTTCCATCACAAATTCTTATTTACGACGATAACGGAAGTGTAAAATCATTCAAACCAACACTCTTGTGGGGGTGATAGGTGATACACTCAATCATTGTAATTTACAACGGTTATAAGCAAGACTAATTCATTATTTTTCCATCGAGGTGAAGCTTAGCTAAAATGAAGTCTCCATTACTTACTAGTTAACCTCCGTATGTATATCATCTATATATCTTTGAGAAAATGACCTACTCATAATCAATCAGTCTCATTTATTATTTTCAATTATCAGTAAGAACTTCATAATTGTATTATTAGTATCATTCCTGAAATGACGTGGATACTTCCCATTCGTTGTGTATTGTAATCTTTAGGTGTTTAAAGGTCATGCCTTAATCAACAAGGAACATATACCAAGTCAATCCTCTGCCATCTGATAAACTAATAATTAAAAAAATGATTAATTTAGTGAGTTTTTATATGATGCATAAAAATGAGGCATATAAGAAGTAACTATTCCAGTGCTTGGCCAAAGATCGAGGTCATAAATAACCAACAAAACTAAGTGTTGATAGAGGAAGAACATTGATAAAGATGGGAGCAATGTCGTCCAACTTAACGACGATGATATATGGTAAGAAAAAGATGGAAATGCTAATGATTGGTCGCGGTTTCGCTGGCAAGAGTACCATTCTTCACCGGCTCATTCATGGTGGATTCATCTCGATCAACAACGCCACTATCGGTAATCCCAAATATTTCTGTATTTACGTTAAGTTCGTCTTACATGTTTATAATTTTTGAGCATAACTATCTTCTATATATAAAAGCAATCTCGTTTTTGGCCTTTTCATTGGGTCATTCAATTTAGGAGAGAAAATCAACTTTTAAGAAGTAAGTGATGTTTCACTTTTTTATCCGAATTAATTTCTACTCCTTAGGCTACAACAACTACCTTGTAATTTAAAATAACAAAAAGAATAACAAATGACTAGAAAAGTAACGGTGATACAAAAAATAAAATAAAAAATTGAAATATCCCTGGGGTAAGTTATATTGCCAATTATATCAAATTAGAAAATTCGTTAAATGCCAATTTTTTTAAAAATAAATTTTACCAAAATGCCTGTTATGACCAAGAAAGACTAATTAACACTCAAAGCAAATTAATTAAATACTCCGTATTCTTTAAAAAATATTTTTCTAAAATGTTAATTACACCCTTTTATAAATTACTTTTCTAAAATAATTCCATTTTGAAAACTTTTTAATAATTTACTCCCATAAAATGTTCTCAGGTTAAAAATTACACCCAAATGGACCATTCCGTTACAATTTCCGTCAAAAATTGAATTTTCTGGTTTGAAGTCTAATTTTTGGACGAAAATGCTCTTCATCAATCTTATAAACCATTGTTGTCTTCCCTCAATTTCATCCTCTTCATTCACCCTATAATTAACCATTTTTGTCTTCTCTCTCCCACCTTATAATCCTATGTTGTCTTCTCTCTCCTATGTTCTTCTTCATCTATCTCAATTCTTATTTCTATTGTAATTTGTACTAAGTATAGTATTGATCTTTAGTTGTGTCCATCTTAGTGGTGAGATTTATGGTTCATCTTTTTCCCCAATAATGTTCATCAAATTTGGGTTTCAAACCAAGAAATTGAACTTACAAAACAACAATATTAGGGTAAGAAACCCAGAAACTTGAATCACAAACACATCAATTAGGGTAATGAACAATAAAATTTGTCAAATTAAACTAATTAACCCAGAAATAAGGGTTTAAAACATACAAATTAATACCATAAATAAGAGTAGGGGGAGGAAACATACACTAACGAATTTGGAATATTGAGCAATTTGATCGGAACTTTGATATGCATTCAAAAAACGAACTTTTGGGGGGAAATGAGAGAGAGATACTGAGTGAGATGAAGAAATGATAACAAGAAATGGGAATGTTGGGTTAGTAACAAAATAAGGGTATATCGGTAGAAAACACACATTTTCATCTTAAAATCCATTTGGGTTCAATTTTTGATTTGATAACATTTTATGGGAGTAAATTATTAAAAAATTTTCAAAACATGGTTATTTTAGAAAAGTGGTTTATAAAAGGGTGTAATTATTAATTTACTCTATCATTTATTCAATTATTAGTTGAGAACATTATGTATAATTATTCGTATTAGCTAACATATTTTGTGTATAGAAATTATGAAAACAACTCTTGTATTTTTTTACACGGGATTAAAACTCGTATTGTTTTATTGTCGAGGGGCTCGAGGCCAATGATATATGTAGAACTAAATAGTCAACGACTCAACGGTTTTAATTTTGTCTCGTAGGGTTTGATGCAGAAGAGATGGATTACAAAGATGTTAGCTTCGTTTTTTTTGAAATTGGCGGCCAATTACGGGTATTTAATAGTAGGGCGTCTTTTGATTTTTACCTTATTTTTATTGGGCAATGATAATGTCACTGTCGTTTTTACTAAATACAAAATAATTATATGGATATCTTAAGATTCACTGTTTCACAAATTTAGTGGCATTAGTAAAAACGGTAAGTGACGTTATCATTGCTCTTTCTACATACTAGTTTGATTATAGGATTTTTTTTTCAAACACAAACTTTACTTTAGACGCTAATTGACTCCACATAAAGCCACATTTGACCACCGTGTTGACAACCGAATATTTTCACTCTCACATTTCCAACGAGTTTAAAAACACGTCCTCATTTGCTATCTCATACATCAACTAAAAGTTATCGCATTGCAAACGGTCAAACTCCGGTTAACATGTTGAGTCATAACCGTCTTTCTTTAATCTTGGTCAAACTCCGGCCAAAATGTCGTGTGTGAATAAAACATTATATTAAAAATTGTGTTTGACAAAAAAAATTAAAGGTGATGTTTCGCAAATAGCTTTTTTAAAGGTTGTGGTGGACAAAAAATCCTTCATTTTATATCAATTGTGGATAAATTGTGTCACAATCTCATTCATTTTAAATTCCGATTTCAACCCTGTACAGAACATGCAGTTCTTGTTGAAACACTGTTTCAATACTGCTCCGGCCTTAATCTTGGTTGTGGACAGCTGTGGTCGAGACATAATCAAAGAAGCTAGGGTTGAGCTCCACCTTTACATGAAGGAAATTGAGGTCTAAATTTGACAAATTGTTTACATCTTTAAGAAATGAAATTGAAATAATGTTTATGACACTCTTCATTTGGATCTCTTATTTTATTAAGGTAATTGGAAAGAAAGCATATATTTTGGTGTATGCAAATAAGCAAGACCTTCCGAGTGCAATGTCTATAGCTGAAATCACTGATAATCTTGACCTCCAATCAATTACTCGACACTGTTGGTAATCGCTTTACTTACCCATTCGATCAACTATTTAAATCTGTCTCTTAATAATGTTCGTCTTTTTGACATTGCAAATGTTAGTCTTCAATGATATTTTTAGAGACTGAACTAATGTTAAGTGTTAACAAACAACTGAAAATAGGCATGTCCAGGCTTCTTCGGGTGTTACTGGTGAAGGACTACATGACGGCCTGGATTGGCTTTACCGACATTTATCTACCAAGGTAAGATACTATTTCCAAACAACTCTCGTTCAATCTTCGAGTTTATTATTTTAGAATAGATGTTACGAAGAAGTAAATATGATCATTTTTCGCTTTCAATATGTTCTTTCTAATTAATATTAGCGTTTGAAGGATTGGTAAAGAAAAAATGGCAAGGAGTTTGTATAGCTTAACAAGTACTCCTTTAAGTTCGAGCCATGAAAATGTAGCCGTTTAAGGCCAAATTGAAGGTAGTTTTATCGCTCGTGCGGTTCTTAATATATCTTAGTTTTCCGCTAGTGCAAATGAAAAAAAAAAAAAAAAAAAAAAAAAAAAAAAAAAAAAAAAAAAAAAAAAAAGGCAAGTGCCAGTTAATTAAATCAATTAGAGTTGGACTATTGTTGACTTGTTGTTGATCTCTGATGTAGTTTCAAAGAAACGTTTGTATTTGTGCAGCTATTTTAATTACGAAAGTTATTTCTCCGTTTGTCCTTTGCACTTCTACATCCGAATTATTTTAAGCCAATTACTTGTCGTCGTTCACTGATGAGAAGTTGCCTCTACAGAATTGTAGTTCTCCCAAATACAGCATTTTCTATTTATGACACTAATCCCGAGCAAAAAGAATTTTAGATATTCCTTGCAATATATAAGCGAAATTATAAGCACACGTGATATTGTTTGATTCAATTTGTGAAACAATAAGAATATCAAAGTTTTATACTTTTTAAAAATATAAAACTAAAAATATTTACGTTATAATTTGTGCAAAGTTATAGGGCGTCTAATGTGTTTGAGAGGTCATGTTCTAAAAGTCAAAATGAGGCCTTTGAAATATAAGGAACTGTATTGTATGTTATATATTTTATTCAAAACACTACAAAAAAAACTCATTTCTTTTATTAAAAGATATTAATAGCGATCTTGCATTTTGAGGCCATTTTCTTTTGGGCTAAGCAAGCAGTTATTGAAAGAGAACCCGACTGTAACCCAAGATTTCTTCCAAGAGCTTCTTCTCTGCTTTTTATGGGGCCCGGTTCCAAGAACCTCTTGAAACTCCCTCTTAGACGACCATGTGTTGAGACAAACTTGTAAAAGAAAAAAGGTTTATTCTCAAACACAACATTTAAACAAACGTCTTTATGAAACACTATCTTTAAAAAAATTGTAAAACACAGCCTTAAAGCATTTCTGGTCACTCGGTCAAAACACCTTTTTGACCGGATTACGTCAACTTAAAGCATTTCTAGTCACTCAAGTGTTTTGACTTTCCTCTTTCTTTATTTTTCATCCAATTAACAAACAACATCGGATGCACTCCCCTCGAACCACCACTTGCAACCAACAACCACCACAAACAACACAACTACAACCCTCTTTATACTCTCCTCTACCTACATACCAAATCTCAGACAAAAAAAGCATCATAACCTCATTAAAAGACACACGGAAAACCCTTGATCACCAGTTGTAAACTCAGACTTATAGCAACCCTCTCTGACCAACCTTACTTTACACATTAATCGGCGCCACATAAGGTCATCTTCGACCACCGTGTTGACAATCCTTGGAAAACTTGTACTCCCACTTTTTCAACTTGTCCAAGAACACCTCGAACCGGCTTCGTTTGTTATCTCAAACAACGACTGAAAGTCACCCCTTGAAAGCATGTACTTCCCTGAAAGTGGTGTTTTTCAAACAATTTTTTTGAAAGGTTGTGTTTTATAAAGTTTTTTTTAAAAAGGTAGTGTTTCACAAAGAGTTTTTATTTAGACCTTACTTTATTGGTGAAGCCCACCACCCACTCACAGTTTTAATACTGGTGAAAAAAGCAAATTAGACATTTTTAAAAATTCGTAGTAGTTTTTTGTTTTTTTTTAAATAAGGTAATGAAACTAGATTTATCCTCTAGGATATGACCAACTTATCTCATCCTTTCGAATGAGGGAAATAAGTTGAAGTCACCGGCTTTCAAACCACCTCGAAAGAGTTGGACAAGAATGTCCACTAAAGGCCATAAAATCAGTAATTTTGTGGCAAATTACACAAAAATAATCCAACGTTTGAACAATCTTCCGAAAATGATTCCACCTTATTTCTTATAAAAAAATAATCCCACGTTTTAGTTTGGGTTACGATAATAGTCCGACTTTTTACGAACCTAACTATATTTACTAGGTTACTTTACAAAGCTAATTTCATACCAACTTATTCTATTTAAAAAAAATAAAAAATCTCGACTCCACATTAATTTATTATACACTCATTCTATTCAACTACACCATCACCAATTCCTATCACTAGCCTCTTTTCCCCTAATTGTATCAATCATATTACATTTTTGCTAAAAGAAGACAACTTTCAAGGTATTTTATTCATTTCATTAATGTTCTTATGTTTACCCAGAAATTTTGTGTTTGTTATAATTGTCTCAATATTCACCAATCCATCACTACACCATCCTCCTCCCATCCGACATTTTTTTCTCGATAAAGAATTAGTTGAAGAATTTTAATTTTTGCTCTAAAAATTGTAGGATTAATAATTGATGGAATACCTTTGGTTTTATGGTTTGAAATAAGTGGATGCCATGTTTAATTTGGACATTTGGACGAAAAATGTAACGATTTGTTATCCTCCTACTCTTATTCTTAATTCATAGCATGCTAATATTTTCACATTTGAATTGGTGAATTAATTTGTCTTTTGTAGTTGTCAGGTTGAAATATAGGCAAAGGGGAATTTCATGTTTCATCATAAAAATGTACACATTTTTTATTTGGACAGATTTATTAATGTCAAACCTAATAACTGAAATTAGGATTGGGATAGATGAGACCAAATTTGTAACCCAAACCAAAACTTGGGATTAATTTTGTAAAAGAGCCGAAGTGGGATTACTTTTGGAAGATTGTCTAAACGTTGGATTATTTTTATGTAATTTGCCTAATTTTGTTGACTTCACGAAAATAATGTTTAATTATCAGTTATTAAGCTGATTCTTACTTAGTAAGAAGTTAAAAAATAATTTCAAAATTCAAATCAAAGATTATATGGTCTAATAGACTTGTTCAAGTCCAAACTGTGCCAAAACAAAGTTCTTTTCCCATGCGATGGGTCAAGTTGGTCGTTTGGGCCAAGACAAGTTCGTTTTTCACGTAGAAGCTTCCACAAGACTAGAAGACGAACTATGTTTTCGGTCCACCCAACTAAGAAAAGTTGACAGAAAAAGAGAAAGTGACTAAATTGGACATGATGTGTCCATTCATGCTCCTTAATTATAAGGCTGTGTTTATCCATGTCTGAGCATAAGTCTTAGCAAAAATCTGAGCATCAGACTTGCAATATTTCATGGATAAAGTGTATGAGCTTCAGACTTGTCTTGAGTTGAGTCTTGGATTTCCAAGACTCAACTTAAGACCCGTGAATAGTGTTTGTATGTGTAAAAAGTGGATTAAATGAGTCCTACATATTATTATTAAGACTTTTAATGAGTCTGAGGTATAATGTAGAAGAAATAAAAGAGTCTGAGTTGAGTCTTAAAGATAAAATAATAATATTTTACTGTTACTAAGACTCATATCGAGTCTGTGGATAAATATAGTCTAAGTAAGGTTAAACTACATCGACAAATTATTTTAAATCGTCGATAAATTAACTAATTGAATAAATTTGTCCCCTGCATAAATGGCTTAATTAATTAGATTAACGGACTAAAAATAACTAAATTAACAAAACATAATTAATTGAAGTAACCAAAACAAACTTAATCGAATTAACGAAATATAATTACTCAAATTAACGAACCAGTTAATCGACAAACAAACCAATAAAACTTTATTAACATAAATTAGTTAAACTAATCGAATTAACAAATTAATAATAATAACAAACAATAATGGAAGACTTCTCTATATAAATAAAATATCTAAAAAAATATCACATTTTATCACGAAATCTACACTAGTTTTATTTTTTGGTGACCCAAGGAACACCCGAATATCCCGCAAGCTCGGGGACCAGGTAAGCCATCAAGGTAATCCTTGATGGCAGATTAACAGGTAACCGCAACACTCCAATATAGAGAGTCGAATTCAAAACCTCTTAATTCGCTACCATTACAACGCTTTAAGACACTCTCGTACTCTCATTACTAATCGAAATCTTTTACTCCAATCTAGTCGATATACTAAAATTCAGAAATTGATTTGTAGTGTGTTGTCCAAAATTGGCTCCTCCCACCTCTTCTCAACTCCCAAGTCACTTATCCCATTTCCTTCTTCATCATTAATACCTCACACCTCCCCTCTCTATATCATCACCATCATCATCCTCTCTTTTTATCTCTTCCTTCATTCTCAAATTTTATTCCAAAAAAAAAAACATACGGAGTAATACATATTCTCGGCGCGTGTCTCTCACGAATGGGCCAATCACTCTCCACCCCCACGCGCACCACAAAACCAACCGTCATGGTCCCACCACTGGACCCCACACCTCTCTACGACGCCACGTCATCAATCCCAGACGATTGCCTCGCAATTATATTCCAATCCCTACCCTCCTCCGACCGCAAACGATGCTCTCTCGTCTGCAAACGTTGGCTTTTAGTCGAGGGGCAAAATCGTCATCGTCTCTCTCTTAACGCAACCTCCGACATTCTTCCGATTTTACCCTCGCTCTTCTCCCGATTCGACTCAGTCGCTAAACTCGCCCTCCGCTGCGACCGCCGCTCTATCAGCCTCTCCGACGACGCGCTTATCCTCATCTCACGTCACTGTCGTAACCTCACGCGCCTCAAACTCCGCGGTTGCCGCGAGTTAACTAACGTCGGTATCGCCGCTTTCGCCCAAAACTGCCGCTTCCTCCGTAAACTCTCGTGCGGGTCGTGCGTTTTCGGCGCGACCGGAATTAATGCTGTTCTTCGTCATTGCGTCGCGCTTGAGGAAATCTCCGTCAAGCGCTTACGCGGAATTAACGATAACGACGACGACAGTGGTGGCGACCGCGACGAGGAAGGGATTAATCCCGGCCTCGCCGCGTTATCGTTGAAAAGTATCTGTCTCAAGGAATTATACAATGGACAATTATTTTCATCACTAATTATTGGCGCCAAAAACTTACGCTCGCTTAAATTGATACGGTGTTTGGGAGATTGGGATAACGTTCTTGAATCGCTTACTGGTAGTAAAAATAGTAGTTTAGTGGAAATACATTTAGAGAGAATACAAGTAACGGATGTCGGATTAACGGCGTTATCGAAATGTGTGAAATTGGAGGTGTTGCATTTAGTGAAGGTACCGGAGTGTACGAATTTCGGGATTGTTTCGTTAGCGGAACGGTGTAAGTTGTTGAGGAAGGTTCATATTGACGGGTGGAGGACTAATAGGATTGGGGACGAAGGGTTGAGTGCGCTGGGAAGGAACTGTGTTGATTTGCAGGAGTTGGTTTTAATTGGGATTAATCCTACGACGTTGAGTTTAGCGATAATTGCGACGAATTGCAAGAGGTTAGAGAGATTAGCGCTTTGTAGTAGTGAGACGATTGGTGATGTGGCAATGTCGTGTATTGCTTCGAAATGTTTAGCGTTGAAGAAGTTTTGTATTAAGAGTTGTCCTATTTCGGATAATGGGTTGGAAGCGATCGCTTGGGGGTGTCCGAATATGGTTAAGATTAAGGTGAAGAAGTGTAAGTTAGTGAGTAAGGAGATTGTTGAGTGGTTGAGGGTGAAGAGGGAGTCGTTGATTGTGAATTTGGATGGTGGTGAGATTGAGCGTGTTGATGGTAATGCTAGTGACGCGGGTGGGGGTCAGGATGATGGTGTTGAGTTGGCCGGGATTGAGGTCGAGGTGACACCTGTTTTGGCTCCTGTGAGGAGTATTGGACGAGGTACGTCCATGTTAAGGAATAGCTTTGGTGTGTTTTTGCGTACTAGGAGCTTAGCTTCTTGTGCTTTGAGACGGTGGTCGTCTGGTGGCGGGAATACCAGTGCTGAACAATGAAAGAAGTGTAATTGATAATCGTTTCATGTTCTTGCTTTATTACTGTATTGTGGTGAATTGCATCGACTGTTTACCCTGCTATTCGCATTGTGTTTACTGTTTAGTTTTAGATTTCGGGGACAATTGCTTCTCATGTGATGGCTATTCATTAGCTCCGTATTTGCTTGAATTGATGGTAGTTATAGTTTGTCTGCTCCCTTGATTGTGTACACGTTTGTTACTCTCTCGTTCATTTGGATTCAATTCATTTTTCTAAGGGCCCTCGTATGTTTGGAAATGCAATGAAATCGATTGAATGGGAAGAGTGCATTTGTATGACAAAGCTGTTACGTGAAGACAGATTTTATTGGTAAAGACGGTCATCTAGCTAGCTGCAAACCATCTAAAGTTTTGTTGCCTGGGAATGAATTTGTTTTAGGGTGTATCTAAGTCATTTGTGCATCACTGTCAACCTGGTGCAGTGACGGGATGCGATAGCATCTTGTTCATCACTTAATTTCAAATGAAATATGATTTCCCGTCTCCTGTCCTTTGTGTTCACATACATCTTTTTTTCATAGTTCAGTTGTTAGTGTCGGTAGCCCTTCATACTTCTGCCCACCTTGAAAAATCGACTCTTTCTTGACTGTACTCCGTATCTTATCAAGTACATAGTACTGTTTCATTACACTTGTGGGCTCATAATATTTGAAAACACGCACGTCTCTTCAGACTTTATACTTTTGCGTATCCTTTCACGTTTTTTCCTGCATTTTTGGTTGCGGCTTTAGTGCCTCATGTTTCAGGTTTGTTGATTGAATGCGTAATTTAATGATTGTAAAATGCGGGTTACTTGGCTTTTTTTTATCTCGAGTGTAGGGACAACAGTTATGAACTTAGGTTAGTTGGTTAGGAAGAGAGATGGTGGTTGAACTAACTTAGCTACTTGCTAGGTTTTAGGAGTGATTTATGGACATGGGATTTATGAAGTTGTCCTTGTCAATTGGTTGAGAATTAGTCTCTTTTGGGGGATGCCAAAGTTAAAGGAACACTACTTTCCAGTGAAATGTACACACTCAAGTTGCTACATATGGTGTCTATGACTAGATAACATCTATCGCTTTCGTCGTCGCGTATGAAGGTTATATTATGGAGGTGTTTTTAGACTCTAGGGTTTGTTTTGTAATTGTATCAAGATTAGGATGGTCACAATGTTCTTACTTATAAGGATGTCTTCGTGAAATTTGTGGCTGTTGAGAGTTGAGACTAATCTTCAGCAGGTAACGCGTGGTATACCAGGAAACAGGATTACGAGAAACACCGACTGGGAATCAGGGAATCGTCTAGTGGTTAAGACATTTCCTTCCGCCCTGGCCTGTAGAACTCCGCATCACATTGTATGGCGGTGAAGGGTAGTTTTGCTGTAAAGTTTTGGACCTATGTAATGGTAGTTGAGTACTAGCTAAGTTTGGATTTTGTAAATGTGTTTCTATAATTGAGACGATGAGAATTTGACTAGTTAACGCGACGATAAAAGTTTGAATAACTTCAAGTCATTTTTTTGCCGTGATCATACAGTTTAAAGGTCGTCTCCTTGCTCTTTTTCTTATCTTTAAAGTCTTCTCCAATGCCCAATGGTTTAAACATTGAAAGCTCAAAGTTGGTGGAACATTACTTGATGAATGTCTCTCTACTCTTTCTGACCTTAACACTACGGGCCTACGACAACAAGATACGAGAATGACTGAATTGTGTCTCGGAAACGCTTTCCTTATCTTATTTTTCATCTCTTCGTACTCATACTATGAAAACCATCTTGGCCGTATATAAAGCCCTCTAATTATACATACAGAGTACAAGATAAGGACAAAGCCCGTAGCGTAGCATGGCTAAGGTTGTATCATGTGGCCAAAGCTACACCGAGATACTCAGAGGCTATGTGCTCTGTTTCGGTCGCTTAATGTGGCCAATGTCGCATCACGTAGCAAGCCAAAAACCGAAACTCCCTATTCTTTCCATTTGTAAAACTCATAATTTGCTTATATGGCATGTACTTCACATGTCCGAACCCATTATATCTACCCCGAGATTACTTCCAACTTTGGTTAAATGCCAATTGTATTACGGAGGATAATCAAAACCGTGTTTAGACTGTTTACACAACGCCACCATCAATTCGTGCATGTGAAGGTTTTAAAGAGAAATTTATGAGATGTCCTCAAAGTTTTTAGGACACAAAACTAAAAACCTTAAGAGTACTATGTATGGAAAATGACAACATTAAGCATATCAAATAATGAAAGTGCCTTAATATGGGAAAATATTGTAAGATTTAAAAAAACCCGTCCTGATTTAAAATAGAAATTCAATGAAAACACAGAGAATTGGGAGTCATATTGCGACAGACTAGCATTTCCTTCGTTCTCGAATCCATGCATTTATAATTTTGGAATGTTTGTTTTGATTTCATACGGTTCTACTTTCTAGGTGGTGTTTGGTCAAGCTTTAAAAGTGTTTTTGTAACTTGAAAAACAATAGTTATGCCAAACACTATAAATTAGGTATATGTAAAACTACTTTTAAAAAGTTAAAAACTGATTATTGACCCCAAAAAGTAGAAGTAGGTATTTTCTACTTCTCATTCTACTTTTCACAAAAAAGTGCCAAAAACTTAATTATTTTGAGCTTTTTTATGGTGCTCCATTTTCTCTTCTCCTCAATTTGTTGCTTCTCTCCCATACGGCATACACCCATCAACATAACATGTAATCAATCATCATCTACAACTATTTTGCATTGCTAAAATCTTACTTCTATGATCTTATACTCCCTCCTTCCCAATGATTTATTTACTGTTAATTAAAATGTTTGAAAAATAATATAAAAGGTAAACTAATGAATGAGACGAAGGGAATACCTCTTTAAACTTTCTAGTATAGAATATAATCTTTTTATTTATCGGTATAATTTGATTTGATGAAGGTGTGTAATATTATAATTTTGAACGGTAATCATATAATTTTAGTATAGTTGTCGGGTGATTACATAAATTTTTTAAATGTTAGTTTGTATTCAAATGATGATTTTACAAATAACAGTTTTAGTATAGTTGTCGAGTAATAACATAAATTTTTTAAATGTTAGTTTGTATTCAAATGATGATTTTACAAATAACATGGTTTATAGAAAAAAGGCAAAAATAAAAAACTTGGTGGAAGTAGTTAGGCCAAACATATAAGGTTTATAAGAAAGGAGTTTTTATGGTATGTCCAAACAATTAAATTTTTTCCAAAAAGTAGTTTGTGAATAAACTACTTTTAAAAAGGAAAAACTATTTTACACAAGGAAGACCAAACAGCACCTATAACTTCTATTTTAAATAACTTTTATTCATTTGAGATACCAATATTCCCTTATCTATATCATTGTTTCGTATATGAAATAAGCATAAGGGAGTGTACTACTATAATATTTCAACCCTTTAATTTTACCCGCTTTATCATTATTTTTTGTACTTTTATCCATTTTCTTAAATCTTGTACATAAAGCACATGTATGGAATTTAAGTAAACGGAAGGCGTTCCTACTTCGTATGATAAAAGAATTGGAGTATTAATTTGAGTGAGAAAAATAAAGCACAAATTCTTATTTAAGACGGTTATATCTGTCTTAAATTTAAGACGGGTCAAGTAATATGAATAAAACAAAACATAATGTATATTTAAAAAAAAAGCGACATATTTGTCTTATTTGCACAAATGAGATAATATTTGACCCGGTTAATATTAATGAAGCCCATCCCCCTTTTACTAACTGAATAAGTGTATCCGATTAGTATTCTATTCAAAATACACACACTAATTGAGAAAAAAAATGAAGAGTTATATTATTATGATATAAACTTTTATTAAAATATAATGTATTCATTAAATTATAAAGTTTTCAATAAATTAAAATTGTAATATTTTCGTTATTAAGATACAGACAATGATATTTTCATAAAATATATAATATACTCCGTATAAAACATAAAATATCAAAATGATCTCATTAGTTGTTTGATTTATTCTATCATTTTAATTACTTTTCTCAAATTAAAATGTGATTAGGATGAGAAATCTGATAAAAAAAATTATATTCCATTTAAAATATATAAATGTAATATACCTAAAAATAACCTCTATAAATACGGTATATTTGTTGGTGTTATACAAAATTGAGACTAATAAACTGAAAATAAAGTAAAAGAAAATAAAGTGTTTTAGTGAGTTTATTTGGGGGGAAATATATCATTTTCCACGGTTCCTTGTCGCAACTCTCCAGTCTTCCTCTTTCAGTTGCTGCCGCCACTCAAAATAATACGAGTACTAAAATGGAAGAGAAGCTGTCAACTGCTTCTAAAGACGTAATCTTTCTTCCTTTTTAATTTTTTTTACCCTCTTTATTCATCTTTTACCGTCTTATATTTACAGCTACTGCTACTTAACTTCAAACTTGAAACCCTTGTATTGTATATCATTCCTTTTATAGGGCTATCAACCCTAATTACTCTTGATTAATTTGATTAATTAGATTGCTATTGATGTTTAATGGACTTTGTTTAATCTGTTTTTATTTTTATTTTTTGAATGATGGTAATTAACTTGGTAGCTAACTTTACCGGAAAATGAACATTTGTTTAGTTTTGATTAAAATAACTTGGCAAGAATAAAAAAGGGTAAACAAATGAATGAGACAGTTGTTCCCTTCCGAAGACATTGCGAGTTTTAATATCTTCATGAAAACTATGTTTACGAAAATGTGTCATGAGAAGCTACTTGCTAAAGAAATTGTTTCAAGACAAATGGGATTTTGTTGGCGTTGCGTTTTAATAGCAATAGCAAGTGTAAATCGGAGCTCATTACATTAGCTTAACGGAGGTTCCAATCCAAAACCGATTAGTGATGGAGGAGTAACTTACTTCTTGGCTTATATACTGTCTACTGTCTAGTGATCAACTTTCTCCTCGTCTTTTAATGTAGAACACTCATATGAGGCCTTTTAATTCATCATGTCCGTCACGTATGAGATTCATCATTGATCAAACTATAAGTTGTACTTACTCCGTCCTTGTCATTTGCTTACCTTTTCCATTTTTGGGATCTCATTAATTTGTTTACCTTTCTACATTGGAAAGGCTTTTGATGGGTAGTTTACTCTTTCAATTGCATTACTGTCCACTTGTCATCCAATGACACTAGCCATAAATCTTTGTTGCAAAAGCAAAGGTATACAAATGTGTGGGACGGAGGGAGTAATTATTAAATTCTTGGCCTCAGCACCATCTTGACTCCATTGCGTAAATGGTCTATAAATTTAAGCTAAATCTTGGCTATGATTTATGGGAAGTTATAGCAAAAAACAATTTAATCACACCCACATTATTATTTAACGCTTTTACTTTGGTAGTCAACTGCCGAAATGTGTCGTCTCCATACATGATTTGATATATGATGACTGCCGAAATGTGTCGTCTACGTATGCAGGTTCTTGTACAAATTGTCAAGTTAGCGCAAAAGAATGGAATGAAGGGCGATAAAGGAGATTGGAAGGAGTTTCTAAAAGCTTTTGATACAAAGTTTGGCTCTAGCATGAGCGACCCAGCTAAAAGGACACCTGATGTTCTCCGTGCATTTTTACTTACCTTCAAGGAACGTGATGACATTAATGTAAACACACTGGAACTTTTAATTTCCTTTGTTTTTTTGCTGTTGTGGAAATCTTATCCTATTTGGTGCTTTATAGTTCTTCGCCAAAACTATGAAGAGTCACTCAAATCATGAGCAAGTGAAGCAACATCTAAAATCTCAAGATGAGGAGTCTCCTGAACAGGTATAATCATAATTTTATAACTCGACGTTTTGCAAGTAGATTCGGCGTTGGGAATTTACCAAATCATTGATAACATGGTAGCTACTAAGAATGTTTCCTCCGTATGATCCTTATACAAAGAGCGTTAGGTAAGTAATAAACTGTTTCTCCTCGAACCTTAACAACCAGTTTTAAGAGTAGGTAAGGAATCTTGGGTTATATTAAGCATTAAGCATGATTACATTAAGTAATAGACTGTTTCTTCTGGTTACCTCCGTATGATCCTTGTACAAATAGCTTAGGGGTTGAAACTATGATTACATTAAGCATAGTCTGGGACGGATGCTCCGTTGGAAGTCATATCTACGTGCATAAATGAACAACCTAAAAGAACCTTGTCTCGAAGGCATGTCGTGGGAACGCTTGTCTGGTACCTACTTCAGTAATTGTATGCAATATTTGTGGTAATATGCTCTTGTGGAGTGGTTAGGTAAGAACGGTGTTACCAAATAAATGTTTTTTTGTTGTGTATTTATAGTAGTTGACCATTTATCAAATAGTGGCTGGACACGTGGACAATCTAGCCACATCTGTCAAGAATGTCGGGAATATAAGACTAGGGCATTTCAAAGCCTTCGCAACTATCCGACCTTTATTGATCATTGGTAAATGGGCCCACGTACCTGTATTGTATATGACTTGGGAGATCGTAATTGACCTTGCTTTGGTGATGGATGTTATGCCCGGTCATTTCCTTTAGTTTGTATAAGCTCATTGTGATTATACTTATAATGGCAGCATAGATGGCTTCATTCTTTTCCTTATTTCAAAGGTATAATGTACTAGAATTTGTTGTCGTGGCAGTATAGATGTTGGTCCGTTTGACCCTTGAGCATCCACGTTATGGAATGGCTTATTCATTTCCATCACATGAAGAGGTATGCCTTATGATTACCTTTGCGCTTTCTGCTTTAAATATCACATACTGATGAGCTTCAAACTGTGGTCCATGGATAATACATATGATTTAGTTTGATGAACTATGTTATGGTAGAATAGTTCTTTGTCTATATCTAAACAGTTTACGCCTTTACGGTGGATAGGATTGGTTTGTTTCAAAACTTGGTAAGAAATTCAAGATGAAACCATCAAACACATTGCTGGCTGTTGATTGTGAGATGGTTCTCTGTGAGGATGGAACTGAAGCATTAGTTGAAATATGTGTGGTGGATCGGGACCTACAGGTACTTCTTCAGTTTGCCTATGAAATGTAACCTGCAGTCAAGTTCTTGAAAAACTTTATGTTTTTGTCCTTTGCTAGTTATTCCAGGTTGGTTGTTTATTTTTCAGATTAAACTCCATGAATTCGTCAAGCCTCAAAAGCAAATTGCAGATTACAGGACACAAATTACAGGTGTTTCTGCAAAAGATTTAGATGGAATCACTTGCTCTGTTAAAGATATACAGGTCCGATATTTATCTAGCTATTTAGAAATTTGAGTGTCTACTGTGTAGTCTTCATCAAGTGTGGTTTTACTTTCCTTAGTGCTGATCAACTCTCTTTTTTTGACAATTTGTAGAATTCGATGAGAAGGCTGTTGTGTCGTGGGGAGATTTTAGTTGGTCACAGCCTTAGTAATGACCTGAAAGGTTAGTACTTGGTATTCATAAATCATAATGATAGCTATCACAGCTTTTTCACTTCTCAGGTTCTCGTACTATATTACTATGCCGTCTGATGAGATTCTATTTCTAATTGCATATCCTGCAGCAATGAAGGTAGATCATGCAAAAGTAATTGACACTTCATTTATCTACAAGTATGGAGATGAATCTACAAGAAAACGACCTTCTTTGAACGATCTGTGTAAGGCACGTCAATGTTTGTTTCTTGAAGTACGCTGTATGCAACTTCTGCAAGTTTGGAAGCCTCTATCTCTGTGCATGATTGATGTTCATTAGTTTCTTTGAGTTATTTTTTCTACTGCTAAAAATAAAATAAAAGCATTTGCTTCATGAATATGATGAAGCTATAGTTGATCTGAATTTCATGACCTGATATTTGAAATTGTCTTGGCAGACTGTTTTGGGTTATGAGCTTCGGAAGAAGGGAGCTTCACACAATTGTGCAGATGATGCATGTGCTGCTATGAAACTTGTGCTTGCGAAGATAGAGAATGGATCCAACGATGTTATTCCTGTCACTCAGCGTGATGTAAGTTAAGCTGTTAAAGATGCATTTAACTGCGTTTGTACCACTGAGCACTTAGATGAGTTAGATCGACTGGCATGGCTCTACATTGCTCAAACTCCAAACTAGATCGGATGGTTTACACCAAAAATTTATCATCTAACTTCAAGTTTATAACTTCATCTCTGCGCGTTGTAATTGTAATATGTTAGGTACCGGAAAATGAGAAGGGGAAGCTTCTTGTTCACCGAATTCCACAGGGCTTACCTAGCAAAGAACTTCATCAGGTTATTGGTGGGGACTTCACAATTGAAACCCAGGTTGGTCAGTGATGTAAACATGTGTTCTACTTCTACTACATTCTTTGTCTTAAGTCCGGACTATAACTCCATGTTACCCAGGGCTTCTTGTTTCCATTGTTACCTTGACTTCTCGTATTACCCGCGCACCCATGTCCAACATTTCGACGCTTGGCTTAAAATGAGCATAAGAATTTGTCACAAAGTAGCTAAATCTGACACTTAGGGATGCACCACTGGTATACTTCTAACCGAGTTTGAGTATCTTAGCTTACTTCGTCATTGTATTTTCTGTTCTTAGTTTCCACATAGTTGCACTTGTCACCACAACCCATTTACCTTTACATTTCTTTTTGTCAATCTTTTTTTTTTTGAAACAATGATTAAAATATAAAATAAAAAAGATTGATCTTGTTGGTCAAATTCAAACTTTTCAGGAATAGTGTCCACGTAGGATCGCATAACCCTTGCCCAAAATACGGGACAAACACGCCATAGGGAATGTCATATTTTCCTATAGCAAAGCCAATAGGTTAAAAAATTCTCCGTAATATATCATAGAATGTAGACACGTCTTTGTGAATGATGTGTCTATAGTTATTTTAAATTTTTTTTTTAACCTAACTATGGTAGAAATACTAGACACGCCACTTGGGAAGCTGGATGAAATTTTCTTTGGCTCATGGAGTTACACTAGGCATGTCGTGTCTTACCGTGTCTTGACTCTCAAATTTGAGATTTCCCCACCGTTTTAAAACAGTGTTTAAAAAAAATAATTTAAGCAGTATTTCCAAATAAGTCACTTTGTGATGTAATGCTTTGGTAGATTTGCAAGAAAGGTCGATGTTGACACCAATTTGAGAAATAAGATTTATCCGTTCCAAAGAATGTTTTTTAAAAAAAAATTAAGCAGTATTTTAAAAAAAAAATGACTGTGTGATGTAATGCTTTGGCAGGTTAGCAAGAAAGGGCCAGGTGACAAGTACTCTGCGTTTGCTATTTTCAATAGTCCAGTGGAAGCACTTAATGCATATGTAAATTTGCAGGGAGACGAAGAAAAGGTAAGTCAATGTTTATATTGCTGTGCTGAAGTTTATTTCTTCCTGTCCTGGAAACAAAAATATGTAAGGTTGGGTAGTACTGGGAGATATGTCACAAATTCCCTCATAAGACTGACCCATATGAGAATTAAAGTGGGGTAGTTGCCGATGGTGTTAGTACTCGCACGGTTCCTGTCTATTCTTTACGTTTTTCTTATTTAGGTGTCTCATGTCAATTCCTTGTGTTTCTATTTAAATACGTGCAAGTTGTTTTTTCTCATTTTCTAATTTCTTGAAGTATAGCTTCTCTCTTTTCCTTGGTCTTTGTGCAAAAAACAAACGTAAAGAAACGAGCGGGGCGGAGGGAGTAGATTATTAGGTTTCAGGTATATGGGTGAGATTAATAGCTCAAGGAGTTTATTTCCATCATAATAGCATGGCATCATCGTTCAATTGGCATCTGAACTATTTTGCTGTGAAACGCCTACTATGTATGCATTTACTTCCAGGACTCATGTGGCCGCCCACAGAAACTTGTCTCTCTTAAATTGGAATCGGGCCTTACAACGACTATCTGTGTTCGGAAAATGTCACCTGATTCCTCTTCCGAAGTCTCAGCAAAGCGATCATATCCTATAGAGGCGTTGGAAGGCATGTCCAAAAGATCAAAGATTGACCAAAATGCTGAAGTTTCCCAGGGAAGTTCAGTTGATCTTCATTATGAGATTGAAAGATTGAAGAAGTTGGTAACTGAATGAGATGAAGAAATTTCTAGTTTGCATAGGATTGTAGCCGCTCTTACAAGAAAACAAGGGCTCTAGTCTCCTTGAGGGTGAAAAATTCGGTGCTTCAAGCTTGTTGCACATTTTGTTTGGGCTGATTACTCAAATTTCAGAGAATTGATTTAGTATTTGTTATTTTTGCATTTTTGTTGTTTTTGTTTGTGTAATCATATGCCAATTTTGTTAGGGTTGATTTGTTATTGCACCCATTGTATTCCAAAAAACCACTTTCAAGTGATGAAATTTTCCGCTCCTTAGCTCTGACAATTCATCTACTCTGTATAACATTGCAGGTTTGTTAATATTGGTTTTCACTAATCCATGAAAATTGTGCAAAAAGAAGTAAATCGAGTGTAAATCAAAAGTTGAAATGTTCGTAACCGTGACCAAAAGAATCAGGGCTGTAAAAAAATCTAATATTCAGAATGTAAAAGGTCCAGATATTATACCTGACAAAATTGCAATCTGACATATGCTTTCAGCTAATCAGCTGAATTGGGCTGAGTTATAAATTGAGTACTTGAGCTAAAAATGAAACTGTACCGTACAAGACAAACTCGTAATAAAATCTGGACTATTCACTCTCATAGTCCTCATCATCCCCGAAAGAAAAAACAGAAGCATCGGCTGCAATGGCCTTAAAATCAGGTGTTTCTACAGATGCTGCCTTTGGTGTTACCTGGCCCAACTGAGACTTGTTTACTCCGTCTTTGAGAAGGTGGCCACTTCTCTTAGAATTTTGTTCATTACCGCTGAGAGTCATTTGCTGCATTTTCTGAGTTGAATTGGAAGCATGATTATCTGCAGCATGTCGGACAGGAGCAGGTTGAGCTTGATTAGTTTGAGTAGACCCGTCTTCTTCCCCATCACTGTCGGAAAATACATCATCTTTGTTATCCTTTTCAGGTGATCCTTCTGAGTTTGGTAAATGGTTGTTGCCAGATGATGTAGTATTTGAGATTCCACCTGGCCCTTTTTGCGGCTCCTCCGAGTTTGGTGTTTTCAGAGGTTTTCCATCATAATCTATCATCACTATCTCTACTTGGAATGTGGGGGAAGGAAGCTTTCTCTGTAAAATTAATGAGAAATTCTTGTCACAGAGAACCAGGCCAAACCTAACCAAAAACTAAACCTGGAAAAATGGCTTGGTCAGGACTTCAGGTTGTAAGGGGTTGATGTTCAGATTGGTAATTTCGGGTTTTAATGCACATTGGGTGCGGTGGGGTCAGGTGTGATCAAGTCATTTCAGGTATAATATGATTTCTCTAACTTTAAAGTTTAAAGCAGGTTACCGAGATTTTTAGATCCAATTCAACATTCTATAGGTGTTACCTTGTCGAAGCCATCAAGATCATCACTCTTTACGAGAATCCTGTTCTCGGTCATCGTTGTGTTGAACCAACTGAAAGACAGAAAACATGGTTATCTTAGTTTTCATGTCATCACTGCTTTTGGTGGTCAATAGTCTCTCACGTTTTAGGGATCATATCAAAACAATTCTAACTACTTAGCTAAGAGAAGGCAGCATATACAAACCAGTAGAAATCTCCATGCCGGTCATGAAAGTGAATTTTAAAGTTGCCTGCCAGCTCCGTCAGACCCTGCTCACCAGGTATAGCAAACACTGCTATTCCCTTCCTTGAAGAATTAATCCAGAAATCTTCTGGCTACAAAGAATCAACTTGGTAAGGGATCGACCAAAATATCAACAGCTAGCACTATCAACACAAAGAGGATCTTCTGTCCTATCTTTTGTTTAGTTGTGTGTCACAGTTACTTCTCTGGACACAGTAAAAATGGGACAAATTTAGAACAAAAGTTACCAGTAGATCCTTGGTTTTTGGATGTTTCTTTGTAGTAAACAAAACGCCTGTAGAATTGGTAAGATGACCCCATATTAGGCATAAGAAGGCGCACACAATTGAAGACGGCACCAGATAATAAAAAGACAATACTTTTCCAAGATCCAAAAACGTTTTACAAAAATAGTCCCTCCATTCACTTGAATCCACTACATTTTCATTCTTGGTACATTCAAATCAATGTTTCCATGTCCAACGAGTCAAAGACTCATTACTCTTTGGTTTGGTCTTTTGGATTATAATGACATAATGCAAAAAAGCTCTCCAAACTGGATGCGCTTATTTTTATTGTGAAATAGTAGTCATTTGATACAATTTTTGACGTAGTTTCCCTAGGGGTCGTCCTTAAACAACCTCTATGTGTTGGTTAACATGGGGACCAGGTCACATACACCACCCTCCTCCACTCCAAAATCTACGGGAGTCCTTGAGGCACTAGTTTCCATAGGGGTCATCCGTAAACAACCTTCATGTAGTACATTCAAACGAATTCAACACATTTCTTTTAATGGATCGAAATTCACTTAGAAAATACCAAAACACCTGTAAAAGCAAGTAGGTTCCACAATATTCACTCATCACTTGCCTTAAATTAAGGCAGCTTGTCCTATTTACCCTTCCTTTTTTTTCCACTATCTTACCAATTGTGCCATACAAATTATGATTCTAACTAAATGGGGAAATAACTCAAAGGAATGACACTGATTTTGAGAAAAACTTCTCATTGGTGGAAGAAGACACAGATTTCAACAGACATAGAAATAGTACAAATATGCACGTTTATTTAACATGATTTTAGGTGAAATGAAATAGAATTGGAGCACCTTTTGGAAGTTGTTTTATACAAAAATTAACTCAAAGTAGGTATGAAAAAAACAGAGTATTGCTAAGAATGATTCAGGACTCCCTTCTCTCTAACCAAATACGGACTACGGAGTGTATAACAATGTCACTGTTTCAACAACCGTTACAAATCATCTTCTATGATTAACAGATGCTTTTGTCGATATTATCTAGTAGATGATGGTTGTGTACTGGTGTGAGAACTTTTTGCTAATGAAAGAACAAAGCTGTATGATTAAGTTTAATGTCATTCCTTTCATGTCTTTAGTTACTCCATAAAGCTCACAGATACATAAGTGAAAGTTGGTAGGATAAAGAATTATGTATTAGGCATACCATTGTGATTAGAGATGGTAATCGATGGCCTTATCCAAAAAGGGCACTTGTGTAGTCGGAAACCTCTAAGCATACACCTGTACCAGCATATATCATTAAAATAATTGACATCTGTAAGACAGGCTGAATTCAATTTTTGAGGAACATACCTACGATCAGGTGGATTTACGCCACCATAGTCCTTTAATATGCGCTCGAAATATTTGACATACCTCTGTATAGAGCAGAGAGAGATTTATGTTCCAGGAAATTAAAGACAATTACAAATGAAAAGGCTTTACAGAAAGGCAATTAACTAACAATCTGACTTGGATGGACAAGACCCCTTCCATCTACACATCTTTTCTGATTGAATAAGTCGATTGACTCCTCAGCCGTTGGGCAAAACTGGAGAATAAGTTCTATCTTCAGAAATCATGATAACGAGATATATGCTCCGTAGAGAGATCAATACTCTGAAATCTTACCTTTAGAAACAAAAGAAGACTAGAGATCATAAGTCCCGTCCTCCCTAAGCCAGCTTTACAATGAACAACAACTACATTATCGATATCTGCCTTCAACCACGTATAGGCACTTTGACAAAAAGATGAAATCAGGTGGATAGGTGGACAATTATGATCGTCAAACGGGAATGATGCAGCCTGGTACAAGGAAACAAAAAAAAATGAAGGACTGGATCATGAACATCATCAACTCATCAAGTACAGCGTTAAATGGGGAGCAAGCTTGTTTTGTATTTCAACCCGTCTTCTTTGACCAGACAAAGCTAACAAAACCAGAAAACTTCAACATTCTTTTTTGTACAAGCTTTTCAGTCTTAGTTGACAATGTTATTAAGCAAGGCTTATGAAGTGCAAAGTTAAAAATTTCATTTAAGGCAATGCATCTACACAGAATGTACACAAACAAGTGACATAAAGCCCAAGACTGTAAGTAGCATGCCTTTTGAAGTAGATACATCTAAAGTTGGAATTCAAAAGAAGGCGGATCACAGTTATAGGCATCAAGCAATGCCAAAAAAGACCGTCAACTAACAAAATATTGTTAAAAATGCTAGAAACTTGAGTTTTCTGTAGCTTTCCTACAGATGCATCTGAAAATCAGATAAGTCTACAAATCCAACATTGCGAGTTTCATAGTTTTATTCATGAAGCGATTCTGTTTCAATATGGTGAAGAACTCAGAGAAGTGATTTTACTCATAGGCTTGCCTTGCACATTATTCTTTGGTTTTGGATAATGGAATAAAGCAAAGCAAAATGTCTCACTAAATTGGCAGTGGTTCTTTTTATTGTGAAGTGACAGTAATTGAACGCAATTCCCGACACAATTTTCATTTGGGTCATCACTCAGCAGGAAATAACCTCTTTGTGTTACTAACAACCGGTAAGACCCCTCTCCCCTTACCCTGCAATTTGTGTCAGCCCTTGAAGCACTAAGGGTCATATTGTTTTTGTAGCTTGTCTTGCACAACATGGTGCAGATTGTGGGAAGAACTACCAGTCAACATATTGGCTCGACCGCAAGCATGACTACTGAGCGGAAGCATTTAGCAATGTATTGCAACTTGCAAGACGTCTTTTAAATTCTGTTGGCTGATGGGCAATCGAACCTGATTTAAAAGAGCCAACAGAAGTTTTCCTATAGGTTTAATTGATCGCAGATTACACGCTTAGGCAAAAATTGTCCCAGATGTATGTTGATTTTCAAACATTCAGAGGTTTATGACATTAATCAGAGTAGCTGCTAATATGGCTTAGTTTGGAATTTTGAATATTTCCAGAGTATAGACATTAATCGAAAGCTGAATGCAAAAGTCCCTTACTGAAGGTTTTACATGGTTTCTGATGCTTGTATAGTTGTATACTCTGATAAATTTCATTTGGCATGTCTACTACATCCATCGAAGTGTGTATTCTAAACCCTAATGTTTGTTATATAAGCAATATCAGTGGACACTAAGAGAAAGAAAGAAGTACAGACCTTTCCCTGGAACAATGACGCATCATACAGCCTCTCTGAACAAAGATTGTAGACTTTGTATTTTCCCTGCATAAGAATTAGTGATACAAGATTAGCAAAAACTGTCTGATCTGGTGAAAACAAGGAGTAATTTAGAAAATGAAATCTATAATCCAATGGCAAAAAACAAAAAATGAGAACCAAGAGGACTGTCAGTATCCTATAATTGAATTTTTAACCCACGCGAGGGTTTTATTTCAACTAAAAACCTGCATTCCATTGAGAAAACCATAATAGGTCGTATAGTAGCTCTAGCTGCTCTTCTTAATAGGAGTATTAGAAAGGCAACCTGAATGCTGAATTATGAGAAAGCTACACTAAAAAGGTCTAAATCTGTTTCTTTTTACGTAAATAAATCGATAAGAGGTGAAGAACATGTAAATTGTAAAGCATACTTAACTATTTTTTGTCATTATCTGTACTCTACAGCCAAATGCATATACAGACTTAAAACGATCTCATCTTATCTGCCAGTTAGAATATGTTGCGCAGTTCATTCTTACTTGGCAGTTAACAGAATCTTAGATCCGAATTGTTACGAGTACATGAATAGTACCCTTTTTTCTCAACAATTGGCGCAGTTACTTGGTTTAGTTGTTTTGGATATAGTAATGGAAGTATATATCCAAAACTTAGGGCATACCTGGTGACGAGAATTAAAAAACTTGATCACCTCTTCCATATCATTTCTGTAGAAACCCTACATCAAATACATCAAAATATTATCTTCCAACGGTTTGACATAACTAATAGTAGGAATCTGGTTACCATTTGCATAGTCTACCTCCACATATCCAAAAAGTCCAGAGCTCATGTCCCCAGCAGGGAACCCCATAGCAATAATATTATCAGTAATGTACGTCAAATCCAGATCAAAGTCTCCTTCCTGGAAAAGTGAAAGATGCAAAATGAATATGCCTTTGGGGTATGACTTTGGATCTTGAATCTCAATAATGTTAAAAAATTGATAAGAAAAAAATACATTTATGAATTATGATATAGCAAAAGTTACTCTGTGCAAGTGTACCAAACCTATAGCCAACTTTTACTATTATCTGTCATACTCTACAGTGCTTGTCAACAAGGTAAAAGTAACAAGAAGTTACTCTCATCTCCACAAAAGCTCACGCCTATGGCGAGGTAAGGGTGTTAGATGTAGCAACCTTATCCCTGTGTTTTAACACAGATAGGTTGCTTCATTTGTTAAAGAAATAAGAATCTGGATTTAATAAGATTATGTCATAAGTATTACCAGAAATTAGTCAAGTGTATTTTCCTATTACTGTAACGAACAGAACAACTACCAGGACAACTTTATTAAGGCAGGCCTGAATGACATTGATAAGGTTAAAATAAGTCATCAATGCGTAGACAGCATCATCAACAGATCTCAATAGTTACGCCTATAGTGGAAAGATTTAAGTGCCTATAACTATTTGCTGAAGGGCTTGGGTAGCAGAGTGAAGAGGGAAAGAACTGAGGAAGGGACCAACTCAAAGATAATGAATAAACATTCTGCAAGTGCGCTATTTGGTTAGGGGAAAACTATACAAGTGATACTCAGTCCGCCAAAATAGCTCATTCTAATTCCAGCTACATACACTTCTAAAGTGTATGAGTTATGCAGCTGCATATACATGTACATGAGTACATCCTGTCAGCGTAACTGACAATGTTAAAAGCTTTGGAAGAGGGCAGTGAAGGTAAAAAATAAATACTGTTCCCTTACATTTTATCCCTGAGTCCGCATAACTTGATGTTGTACACTACAGTCTACAGTTGAGTGCTCTTCATCATATAAAAAAGCAATATTTTTTTCTAAAAAAGGAAGTGCCTGTAAATGAGTTTATGCAATGTTCTTCATTTTAGGTGCCTGACTGCCACAGAAATGTGAGCTACAAATAACACAAGAAGCTACCTGGTACCTCCGCTTATTTTGCGAGACCAGGTGACGTGCTTTAACCTGCACGGCCTTGACTGCACCACGAGATGAGTCAACTAGCCCTTTCGTTAAGGATTCCAGTACACCGCCTTGTGCACTACTATTTTCTCCTGGAGTAGCCCCATCAGGCACAGGAGCTGCTCCTGGAAAACGCAACCCAAACCCGCTAGTAAAGCGTGCGAAGGTTGACTTTGCAGCATTCTCTCCCTGACCCTCACCTGTTAGTTTCAAGGTTTTCGCCCATAAAGACACAGCAGGGGGAGATAATACCGACGGTGAATTATTTTCAGAGGCACTCCTTTCTACAGAGACTTCAGGAGTCGAAGAAGGTTGCACATCTGAAACTTTTTCCGGTAATGCTGATGATGTATCTGCTGATTCTGATTCCATTTTGCTGCATGTTAATATCTGTCAACTCGATTCATTTTATTCACAGAGTAAATAAGCAAAAAAATCTCTTATCCTAATGACAAGTGATGGCTACGGTAATTACTGCTTGTTTCGAGTTAATCTTGTACTGAATGTTCACTGTAGTTGAGCTCTACGCCTCTACCACGAAAAATGAAGGTTTCATCTTAAAGTTACCTTATAGGTGGCATTAGATGGTAATGGAAATTATGAGCATATACTATCAATGGAGCATTAAACTCGAACATTTAAACTAAAAAAAGTTGTCAATCTTCCACTTTACTACCCCATACCAAACAAGTCTTCAGGGGGGTACGGATTCATCGGATTGATTACAAAATGACAATGCCGCAAGGTATGTTTGTGTTAGGATATAAAACCGATAATGGGACTCCAAGCATCAGTTTAAACTTATGGTTGAGATGATTTCTTAACATGGTATCAGTATCAGTGTGCCTGCCTAAAAGGTCGCGGATTTAAATCTCACTAGTCACTCCCCCTCATTTCTAGAGTGGAATATTGTATAGAGAGGCTTACGTTTATCCACATTTCAAGCCTAATGGGCATTCGTGTGAGGGGACATGGTAAAATATAAAACCGATCATAAGACTCTAACCATCATGAGCTTTTGGGAATTTTAATCAAAATTAAACAAGTGATTAAGACGAAGGGAGTAGTAATATTGACGTAAGTGACATGTCGAAGCTCGGTAGAGACAAACAATTACTCCGTCTTTTCTAAGTTCTCATTTTCTTACATTTGTTTAGGTACGCTGGACAAACGTATGAAAATGACTTAAAAGCGCCCTTTTGAAAATTACAGTTTTGATTACCTAGAACAAAAAAAATGAGCATAGATCTAAATGAATGCAGCACTATGAGAATTAGGAGCTCATTAAAAATATATAAGATCACTCACGATAGATTAAAGCAGGATCGAGATGATAGGAATGCAAGATCTTTGTAAATTTATATTTATTTGTGGAAATGTGATAAATGTTGATGAAGGTGACCGTGAAATGTGAATGACGCGATCTTCAGAACGTTCTCGCTATTCAAGTTGACTTTGTTTTTTTGTGTTTTATCACATCGTTTTGGTTCATTCCTTAACATTTATAAACCCCCTTATCTCGCTGGTTTTTATCTTCCTTACCGTTTCGGTGTTTTCCAGTTTTTTACGTTTTACGGGTCAAACAAGCAGCAATTGGTTGGGTAATTTTGGATTCGGGTGAAATACGAGTCAGTAGTGATTCTCGAAATAATAAAAAGGATTCTATATGAGTTCAGTTGAAAAATACAGGTACTTTTTTTTGAAATTTTGAAAACCTTTTTTATTACCTAACTTCTACGGTTTATACCATCCCCAAGCAAGGTCAATTAGTAGCTCATGACCTTGCTTGATCATGCTAATAATGTAATTAAACAAAGATAATTTGTGACATTCTTTGCTATTTTGTGACATTTCTATATAAAAGGTCAATTTGTGACTTTGATGGAATAAAATTGACCACCTTAGTGACCTACTATGTGTATCATTTTTATTGGTTGAACAATAAAAAAACAATAAAGAAAAATATATAATATGAATTGTGAAGTGAAAAATGATTGGGTTGATGATCTAGGACGTGACCTTCTGCTTGAGAGGGTGAAAGTAGGTCAAGATAAATAAAGTGAGATTAAGAGTAAAACCGAGTCGCGACCTAATTAGCGCGACCTCTGCTTGGGGATGGTCTTATAGGTTTTGTTTTCTTCTCCTTTTCTTAATCATTGTACTTGTCACTAGTCTCACCACCACTCGTCGTCATCATTATCTTAACTAACTCTCCATTTACAAAACGGAGTCTCAAATAATATGGCATTAATGACGACATGACGTGACACAATGTTTGAGGTGATAAGGTGGCACGCGATTCGAAGAAACAGTGATAACGTGACACGTAGTTCGAGGTCATAGATGGAAATGATGATGTGTCATGCGGTTCTAGCTCGTGACATTGCAGTGTTGGTTTGGCTGCATGCGACTCAAGGTGATCCTATGCAGTTTGACAGTAACACTCTGTCAGCTCGCCCATAAGTCTTTGGCTAAGCCTTATGATGAGTTACGAATGGGACGAAGGTCTACGGCCTCGGTTTCCCGAGGTAGTGCATAACAACTCAAAAATCTCAAAACACAACTTTAAATTTCATTAATTAAATAAATGTCGTAATAAAAAATCAAGGTCGACTAATTACAAATGATATACAACTCATCTATAAACTAATAAACAAATCGTAGTCCGCATCCAATCCAAACATCACACTCCCAAATCATCAATACCTGCTACCTAGGTAGCACCAAAACGGACACGGACACGGACACGACACGGACACGTGATACGGCATCTCGTGAAATTTAGGACACGGGACACGGCATTTAAATTTAATAAAATATATATTTTATAGTTATAAATAACATACAATTTTATTTTTGTATTAGTATTTGATATTAAATGTAAATAATTGAGTGTAAAACTTGACTTTAACTATAATTTATTCGCATTTCCCACTCAAACTCATCTTTTAATCAATTTTCCCACCCAAACTCATCTTCTAATCAACATTTTCTAGTCTTTCAATCTCACATTCCTTGTTTATAGGTGTCCGTGTGTCCGTGTGTCCGACACGGTGTCCGACACGGGACGGCTGGGTAGGAGAAGTGTCCGTGCTACCTAGCCTGCTACTCGGCTACTCATCCTTCGCCAAAAATATCGAATGAATCATGGTCAGGTTACAAAACAATTCCAAAATACGGTTAGCCAAAATATACATAATCAACATTATACGCAATCGTAATTCAATCATCATACAAATCTTGTGCCATCTAAGAGCGAACATTGATGCCATCAAGTATCACGTCGTACCACCTATTGCGGTGTCATCAACTACTACACCGTCGCGTCGAGGGCTCTTCGTATATACAGTGGGCCCTACCGCAGCATGTCCCCCCCAGACCCAGGTCATAACCGCGTGCACTGTCTCTTCCATGGCGGGAACCATTAAGAGCGACCCACATAGTCTATGGAGTCCGTGGAATCAAGACGAACCATCCAAATCCATGAAATCATTCATCAATCAATCCAAACAAGGTTGAAGGATTAGGAAGGTAATTTACAGGTTAGAGGAAGTTTAGAGTGAGATTATGTGGGTAAAGATAAGATTATACGGTTTAGAATGAGAGTTTTCATAATGTAACCCATTCGACGAAAAAAAACTGAAATAACACATCAGTCATCAGGTACCCTTACCCGGTCAAGTTATACCCTTACTGGACCGAGTAACCACTAACTCAGTCGAGTGGCTAAAAACTCGACCAAGTAACTACCAACTCGGTCGAGTAACTACTCAACTTGACCGAGTACGACTCAAATCGGTTGAATGACCCCCAACTTTAGCTCCAAACCCATAACATAACCAAATACTCTTTGACTCGATCCCTAACTCAATCAAGTCAAGCCTAATAAAAACCATGTTTTTCTTCAAACACAATAGACCGACACAAAATGTGGGTTAACCCGACCCATTTCCATCTCTAGTTCTCCACCTCCTAAGGCTCCAATTCCTCCGGGTGTGGAAATTACTCCCAACGAGAGGAAGATGAGTGCACGATCCAACAATTGTAATTAGTTGTAAATTTCTAATCAATGAACCAACCACGCAACCAATAAAAAAAAAACAAAAACAAAAACAAAAAGAACATGTATTACAAAATCACAATCAATAACCCACAATTCACATAAAATAATACCCGTCTCACCTCTTCCCCTTCTACCTAAACTCCCCCACATTCTCATTGACCACCAATGGACCCCACCAGCAGCGGCGGCGTTAGCGGCGGAGGCGGTGTCGACACGGAATCAGAAACACCAGCAGCGATGGCATCAAGATGGAGTTTCATGGTATCACAACGATTTCAACACTTACTTGATAAGTCTACCCCTTTTATTCTCTACCGTTGGATCTCCCTCTTCTTCCTCGCCTTCTTCTACGCTTTACGCGTTTACTTCGTCGAAGGATTCTACGTCGTTTCGTACGGACTTGGAATTTACATTCTTAACCTTTTCATCGG